>PVHP010010121.1:0-48547 GCA_004024765.1 Zapus hudsonius | reverse complement strand
TCTCAGACTCCTTGCTCAAAGCTGCCCCTTTCTGATATAGACACAACACATTTTAAGGTAGGAAAACTAGCAGGCACTCTTGGAGGAATTTTCTTGGGATTGAATTAGCATTTGCTACCCACAATGCCAGATGAAGAGTCAGGCAACTTGGAATAAAATCTATAGATACCCTTTCCTAATCTTAAGTGTGTGAATAAAGACAACTTTCTACTTGACAAGTCAAAAGAGAGATTGCCCATGCTAGGAGATCCTATGATCTCAAGTCAATATTCAGACACAGAAGTTGCACCAAAAATCAATTTTGGAAAAGCCCCCAAACCAATTTAACCACAATAGGCTCTTAGGTCTAAAAATTCCTTAGAGTTGGTCATCAAAAGTATGCTTTCCATATAAGAGTCATGGTGAGGGAGAATATCCAGACATTACCCTCCTCAGCAACAATGTAAAAAGGGGGAAGAAAAAAAAAAGAAAAACTGGCTCCCTCTGGTGCAGTTCATAACCCCCTAGCCTATGGACAGATCCAGTGTGTGCGCTGAGGAAGGACCCCAGTGGGTAGGGGACAGAGAGGAGCAAAACTGGGACACCTTCACAAGATTTTCTCATGCAATGTATATACTTATTCATAATAAAGGTATCTTAAAGAGTATTCTTTCCACAATATTCCCACAGTTCTTAATTCCTATGACAGGGAAGGCCTACAAAGTTGAGGAATGAGAAAAATGAAAACAGTTCATCTACATCTTCCCCTCATTTGGGCCAAACACTCATACTTCCACTACTCACAACTAAGACAGAACTGAGAAGCTGGTGGCTAATAGTGTGTGCACGTTCTTCACTCTTATTTACTAACAGTGTGCGCAGGTTCTTTACTTCTCTTACTTACTATTTGGCAAGTGTCACCTTTGCCCCCAAATGACCACTTGCTATGCAAGAATGGGTCGTGAGTTTAATACCAACACCCACATGAAAAACATGGTCATGTGTATGGGGCATATGCATCTGCCCACACCTGTGTGTACACCATACACACACCACATATACTGCACACACCGCATACACTACAAACACACCACTACACACACACCACATATGCTACACACGCACCACATACACTGCACACACACCACATGTACTACACACACATCTACACACACCACATATACTACACACACACCACATACACTACACACACACCACATATACTACACACACATCTACAATACACTCCACATATACTACACAGCACATACACTACACACACACCACATACACTACACACACATCTACACACACACCACATACACTACACACACATCTACACACACACCACATACACTACACGCACATCTACACACACCACACACACTACACACACATCTACACACACCGCATATACTACACACATCTACACACACTCCACAGACACTACACACACACCACAGACACTACACACACATCTACACACACCACATACACTACACACACCACATATACTACACACATCTAAACACACCCCGCATACACTACACATACCACATACACTACACACACATCTACACACACACACCACATACACTACACACCACATATACTACACACACATCTACACACACCGCATATACTACACACATCTACACACACACCACATACACTGCACACACACCAAAAGAAATGAACAGAAATAAAACATTTGTTAATTGTTGCTTTTGCTGATCTTGTTATCCAAAAGAGAATTCACATTTGCCTGAAGTGAAAACCTTGACTTAGTGCAGCTATTTCCTCTCTTGTCATGGGCAGCAGAGTTCTCTGAGAAGAGCAATTATCCAGACATCACAGTTATGATGAGTTTAAGCCAAACCTACAGCTCAGCATGTCCTAAATCCTCAACAAGGTTCACCTTATTTGGGTCCATTATGAAGGCAGTACGGGGCTGGAGAGATTGCTCAGTGGTTAAGGCACTTGCTTCCAGAGCCTAAGGACCTGGGTTCCACTCCCCAGTACCCACATAAGCTAGATGCATAAAGTGGCACATGCATCTGGGGTTTGCTTGCAGTGACTAGAGACCCTGTTGTGCCCATACTCATTCTTCCTCCCTCTTTCCCTCCCTCCCTCCTTTACTGTATCTATTATTAAATATTAAGTATTTTTTAAATACTTAAAAAAATAAAGGCAGTAGGTTATCAGCTACCAAAAATATGGTTCTTCAAAACCAAAGAGCAGAGCACAAACAATATTTTCCAAATAGCCTCCAAAGCAAAGGTGGGTGAGACTGTATCATTCCATGTTCAGTATAAAGCAGGTAGGATCTCCAAGCAAACCAAAGGCAACTAGACACTGAGAAAAATAGACATAAAGAACCTGCCCAGGTAGAGAAAGTGATCCCTACACATGAAGGCAATGGTTCTGCCATGTACACATGACACACAGCACACCATCTTCATCCAGTCCCGACCCAACAACAAACACCTTCTAGCAGCCCTACCTTAAATGCTTTAAATTAGCAACAGATCTTTTTTTTTCCTCTTGGCATAAAGTCTGGACCCTTCAGTGACTAGAAAGTCTCTTTGAGGAAGTTCCTGCCAGGACGCTGCTCCATCCCAGCAGAAGTGGAAGACAAGGACTGGCTTTAGTCTCATTGTTGCTAATGCTGGGTACCCATGTTGTTCCACACTCCAGAGCCCACTCAGAGCAGTAGTAGTCTGTGCTGGAGCCCGAGGGTGCCCATCCAGAGAAGGACATCAGGCATCTACTACTGGGGCGGGTGAAACAGACACCTGCTGTGTCTGCCCTGAGCCTCTCAGCAGGCCAGGCTGCCTTCTGCTAAAGCTTCCTCATGCTTCTTCTCACACGTTTGGTGTGAGCTTTTTTCTCTTCATTTTCTCCACCAGCTTTAGTGCAAAGGTCTTTGAAGTGGATTTTCATTTAGCTGGAAGGAGGAAGAAAATCATTCCTAGGAGCTCTGCCCACTGGCTTCAGGCTGAGGGCGAGTGCAGGGCTGCAAACAAGAAGGGTCAGGAGGTTTGTTTAAAATCTCCTAGCACTTTTCTGCTGAAATCTTCCTCTGTCTGCAAGCAATATGAGAATGGTTAAGGTGTGATGGAAAAGAAAAGAGAGGGAGGCTGAGATGAGAAAGTTAATGCTGACAGTCGTCACCAGCCAATTCTGAAAACACCATCCAAAATTCTGTCAGGCTCATGGCCGACCTGGACTCACCTTGGGTGTGTTTTTCCTCCGTAAGTCAGTCTTGGATGTCCATGTTAGCTTCTTGTTGACCCAAACTCAATAGCTGTGGGACAAATGAAACAAATGAAAGAGAAGTGATACCTTGCAGAAATGGTGTCACGGAAGCCCAGAGTGTCACTTACTGGCATCATAAATAATGAAGGCATCATAAATAATGTATGTGAAAGAAAGGACCCTCCTTATTGTCACTTAATTTTTTTTCCTAACATCTTAAATCCATGGTACTAGATGCAAACTGGATAAACATTACTGAATGGAGACTTCTACATTCACACAATGTTTTACACTTCCTTATTTCCTCTCCATAAGTTTCATTCATGGATGGATGGATGGATGGATGGATGGATGGATGGATGGATGGATGGATTTTATTTTGTGGTTCTTTTTTCCCCCTTGAGTCAAGGTCTCACACTGTAGTGAAGTCTGACTTTGAGTTCACGGTCATTATCCTACCTCATTCATCCTCCAGTGCTGAGTCAGCCGGTGTGAGCCACCATGCCCAGCTTCACAAGTTTTATGCTAAGCATTTTTCCCCACGTGTTTGAAAAAGTGATTGAGATCTACTGCAAGATGGCTGACTAGCAGACTTTAAACAAATAGCAATAAAAAAGGATGATGATGGCCACTTCCTACTCGTCAAGGGAACTATACAACAAGAAGACATCACTATACTAAATATGTATGCACCAAATGCAAGGGCCCCTCAGTTCATTAGGCATAAATTAATCAAGAGCAAAGCAGATATAGATGCCAACACTATCATAGTAGGTGACTTTAACACTCCACTGTCATCCCTAGACAGATCGTACAAACAACAGACAAGCAGGAAAATCAAGCTGCTAAATGGCACCATAGACAAACTAGGGATAACAGACATCTACAGACCATTCCACCCCAAGGACACAGATTACACATTCTTCTCAGCAGCGCATGGAACTGTTTCCAAAATTGACCATATACTGGGCCATAAATCATCCCTCAGCAAATTCAGAAAGATCAATGTAATCCCCTGCATCATATCAGACCACAACGCATTAAAGCTAGAAATTAACAATGGGAGAGGATCCAAAAATTTTGAAAGATATTTGTGACTGAACAACTCGCTCCTGAACAATGAATGGGTCAAACAAGAAATCAGACAGGAAATCCAGAACTTCCTAGAAACAATGATAATGAGGACACATCCTTTCAGAACTTGTGGGACACAATGAAGGCAGTTCTAAGGGGGAAATTTATTGCTCTAAATGTCTTCATAACAAAGACAGAGAGGTCTCAAACCAACCAACTATCCTCATACCTAAGGTCATTAGAACAGATGGAAAAATCCAACCCTAGGAACTCGAGACACAAGGAAATAATTAAGATCAGAGCTGAGATTAATGACTTGGAAACAAAGAAAATGATTGAAAAAGTAGACAAATCAAAGATTTGGTTCTTTGAAAAAGTGAATAAGATCGACAAACCCTTAGCCAACTTAATTAAACAAAAAACTGTGAAGGCTCAAATTAACAAAATAAAAAATGACAAGGGTGAGATCACAACAGATCCTGAAGAGATTGGAAGTATCATCAGGTCATACTTCCAAAACCTCTACTCCGCAAAACTAGAGAACCTGGAAGAAATGGATAAATTCCTGGACACCTACCAACTTCCAAAGCTCAAACCAGAGCAGATAAAGATCCAAAACAATCCAATAACAATCACAGAGATTGAATCGGTAATCAAGAACCTCCCCAAATGGAAAAGCCAAGGTCCAGATGGTTTCTCAGCTGAATTCTACCAAACCTTCATAATAGAACTGAAACCTATCTTTCTGAAGCTTGTCAGGGGCATAGAAAAAGAGGATAGGCTCCCAAACTCCTTCTATGAAGCAACCATCACCCTAATTCCCAAACTATGCAAGGATGTAACAAAAAAAGAAAACTACAGACCCATATCCCTGATGAACTTGGATGCAAAAATCCTAAACAAAGTCCTAGCTAAACGAATACAAATGTACATCAAGACTATAATTCACCCTAACCAAGTTGGCTTCAATCCAGGGATGCAAGGATGGTTCAACATATGAAAGTCGATAAATATAATTCACCACATTAACAAACTCAACAGCAAAAACCACATGGTCATCTCAATTGATGCTGAGAAGGCTTTTTGACAAAATTCAACACCACTTCATGTTCAAAACCCTGGAAAGAATAGGCATAGACAGCCTATACCTCAACATGATAAAGTCAATATACAGATCTCCTAAAGCACAAATCATCCTCAATGGGGAACGACTCAAGGAGTTCCCCCTCAACTCAGGAACAAGACAGGGATGTCCACTCTCACTACTGCTATTTAACATAGTGCTTGAAGTTCTAGCCCAAGCAATAAGACAGGAGAATAGCATAAAAGGGATAAAAATTGGAAAGGAAGAACTCAAACTATCCCTCTTTGCAAATGACATGATCTTATATATATCAGACCCAAAGAACAGTATCAGCAAACTCCTAAAGGTGATCAATGCCTTCAGCAGAGTGGCAGGATACAATATCAACACACAAAAATCAGTAGCCTTTCTATATACAGAAGACAAACATTCAGAAAAAGACATTAGAGAAACTGTCCCATTCTCTATATTCTCAAATAAATCAAATACCTGGGAATATCACTAACCAAGGTAGTGAAAGACTTATATAAGGAAAATATTGAAACACTCAAGAGGGAAATAGAGGAGGAAGTGACGAGATGTAAAGACATTCCATGCTCATGGATTGGGAGAATCAATATAGTAAAAATGGCAATCCTGCCAAAAGCAATCTACAGATTCAACACAATGCCAATAAAAATCCCAACCTCCTTCTTCACAGACATTGAGAAAATAATCTCAAAATTTATTTGGAAGGGTAAGAGACCTCGAATATCTAAAACTATTCTGAGCAAAAAAAAATTATGCAAGAGGTATCACCATACCTGACTTTAAAACATACTACAAAGCCATAGTAACTAAAACAGCATGGTATTGGCAGAAAAACAGACAGTCTGACCAGTGGAATAGACTCAAAGACCAAGCTCTTAATGAAAGTAACTTCAGCTTCTTAGTCTTCGACAAGTGTGCCAACAATGTATGCTGGGCCAAAGATAGCATCTTCAACAAATGGTGCTGGACAAATTGGACAAACACGTGTAAAAAAATGAAAATAGACCCACTCCTTTCACCATGCACAAAGATCAACTCCAAATGGATCAGAGACCTCAATATTAACCATACAACCCTTAACACCCTGGAAGAAAAAGTAGGAGGAACCCTACATGAGATAGGAGTAGAGAACAACTTCCTGAGCAAATCTCCAGTAGCCCAGGAAGTGCAACAGTCATTTAACCAATGGGACCTGATCAGGCTCAAGGGCTTCTGTACAGACAAACAAACCATACTCAGAGCCAACAGGCCCCCTTCAAACTGGGAGATGATTTTTGCCAGCTACAACTCAGACAGAGGCCTAATTTCTAGAACCTACAGAGAACTCAAAAAAATTAATAACAAAAACCCAAACTGCCCCCTCACAAAATGGGGCACTGATCTCAACAGAGAATTCACTGAGGAGGAAACACAAATGGTGTTTTCTCACCTGAGAAAGTGCTCAGCATCCTTAAGCATCAGGGAAATGCAAATCAAAACCACAATGAGATACCACCTTTCCCCAGTCAGAATGGCAATCACAAAGAAAACCAACAACAATCGTTGCTGGTGAGGATGCGGGGAAAAAGGAACCCTCATTCACTGCTGGTGGGATTGCAAACTTGTTCAACCGCTGTGGAAAACAGTGTGGAGACTCCTAGACAGAATGGACATAGAACTACCAATGGACCCAGCTATCCCTCTACTAGGCATCTACCCGCAAGATGCCACATCTTGATGCAGAAACTTTAGTACAAGTATATTTATAGCAGCTCAATTCATAATAGCCAAGAATTGGAATCAACCCAAATGCCCATCCATGGAGGAATGACAGAGAAACTGTGGTATATTTACACGATGGAATTTTACTCAGCTGAAAGGAAAAATGACATATCGAAATTTAGGAAAAAATGGTCTGACTTCGAGCAGATCTTACTAAGCGAACACTCAAAAGAACAGAGAATCGAATGTCGAATATTCTCCCTCATATGTGGCCCTTAACCAGGATAACCATAAACTCTACGCAGACTAGTAGAAAGAAGTGAGAGGTTATGAATGAGGAGTAAGGGATGGGGGGAGGGAAATGGCTTAAGCATGAGGATTAACCATATTAGGTTCAAAACCATAAAATCCTCATGAGCATAATGTAACCTATTGAGAAAGTAGTGAGCGTCAACTGGCAAGAGGGGCCATGAGTGGTAGGGGAGAGAGTCTAAGCCTGTGAACAATTAGACCAGCCTGACAACTCCTGGTTCCAACCACCGGTTCCTTCCCTCACTAAGCTGTTGACCAAAGTGACTCATGAGATTCCAAAAACAAGACAGAATTCTGTCAAAGCTCTTGAGTGCCCTCCCCAGGCCTGAGGCAAAACACTGTTGCTGAAGAAAACACAGAATGCCACCGATCAGCATCGAGAGACCCTTCAAGGTCCGGAACAGTATCCAGCCCCCAGAAGGCAGTTAGTGTAGTGCTGGAAGGCACTGCACAGGCTCCCAGGGTAAACTGATCAACAACAGCTGGAGTAAACAGAGACCACTGACATGAAACACAATCTGAGGCCACTAGTAGGCTGACCACACCTCCTACTGGAAGAGAACAGCGAACTAAGAAAGGAGCACTTGTGCAATGGAGAAGCCTGGGCCTGGGGGAGACAATCAACAGCTTTCAAATTCAGCCAAATTTTCCACTTAGTGATGGGGAGCCCTTGTCTGGAACTGGGGATTCAGGGCGATATGCACCGGATCCCGTACTCCTGGGCTCCCAAGAAAAGATGCACTATGCGAGCGACTGACGGGGAGGCTTCTAAAAATAGAATCTAGGTAATCCAGCATGGTGTATATTTGTTAACCTATACTGATGTCACTCTCCGATGGGGATTGTGTTTTTCAGGGTGCAGCGAGAGAGCTGGGGCCCATCTAACCCTACTAACAGACCATAGGCAGATAGCTGAGATCCTGGCAAGAGAGGAGCCACCACAGTCATATCGTGGAGGATCCATATAGAACCTCGCAGAGAATGATGGGATGAACAAGGGACCCACAGCCAGGGGGCATTCAATCAACACAGGATAAGCCAGGGTGACAGAAACCAACGATTTTCGACACAAAGACCCCTAAACTCACAACATTAAAGCAGCCTTAATTCTCATCCACCACGACTCAGGGAACTGAGCGGAAGAGGGGGCAGAAAGATTGTGAGAGCCGTGGTGGGGGAGACTATCCAGAGGCATAGCACCCCTCAGTAACAATATACTAGGGCCAGGAGAACCTGGCTGAATAATAGGCTATCCATGGTCCCCTGTCATAAGGGCTGATCCAGTCGACCCATGGAGGAGGTTATCCAGATGATTGGGGATTGGGGAGGGGGACATCAGGGAATTGGGGATAACAACTCATTGTTTGTCCACTAAATAATGTAACTCATTATAGACAATAAAAAAAAAGAAAAGAAAAAGTGATTGAATGTAAAGGTTGTTAAAATTATCTGTTATTGTTAACACATTTTAATCCTCATTTCATATTTATATTATTATTTATTTATTTATTTGGATTTTATAGTTCTAGAGCTCAAACCCAGGGTCCTGTACATACTGGTTCAGGGCTGTCATCCTGAGCTACATCCCCTTTCCTCTCAAACACAATTTTCTCCAGCCTGTGTACTAATTGCTATGACAGAAGTAAACAGGAAAATCACTTTTATGTAATACTATCACTATTACCTTCCCTGAGGGATTATGTCAAGATAGTAACTGAACTGAAGAAAGAAAGTTATGTACAGTGCTTTGAATACAGACTTTGGGCTGGGGCTGCGGTGTAGAGGTAGAGTGGTTGCTTGTAGATTCATGTCCCCAGCACCGCACAACAAGGCATGGGCCCTGCATTCCCTTGCTTGGCACCACAATAAGAGTTAGCAGAACATAACCTTGTGAAGAGCACTCAACAAATAACTACTGGGCTGCAGAGAGAAACCTGATGGCAGATGAGGTTCTGCCATTTACGGCCAAGTAGCAAGGGTTTTTACTTAGCTTTTGTATAGTTTGATTAAATACTCACACATATTTCTTTTGGAAAGTTATTGCATGAGTGGCTTTAAATGTGTATTCTCCATCTGACTTTTTTTTTTTTTTTTACTATCTTAAGTCAGTCTGCATCCTAGCCTCAACTCTATGTAGCCATGAATGATCTAGGATTTCTGGTCTTCCTACTCCATGGTGGGATTGCAGCCATTCACCACCATATTTGGTTTATGCATGCTGGGGATTGAACCCAAGGCTTCATGCATGCTAGGCGAGCACCCTAACAACTGAGCCACACTCCCACCCAGTTCTTCATTTTAAACAAGTTTTCAGGCAGACAATAAATAGTTGCCAGCAGCCATTTCTAGAAACACCATTAAAAATTCTGCCAGCTCTGTGGTCGACCTGAACTCACCATGGGTACATTTTCCCTCCAGGTCCCACATTGCCCATAGTATCTATTCCCCCAAGTATTGCTTTTCAGAAGACACTGAAAGATTATTTCTTTTTTTAACCCTGGTTGATTCTTTCTCTGAAACAATGAACACAAACTAGTGCTTGAAAGGTGGTGAGAAAATCAGAAAAGAGGAAAGCATTCTAACCAGCAGCTAACTTTTAAAAAGTCACATTAGTTATTTATTTGCAAGCAGAGAGACAATAGGTGTGCCAGGGCCTCCAGCCACTGTCAATGAACTCGAGATGCATGCACCATCTCGTGCATCTGGCTTTACATGGGCGCTGGGGAATCGAACCCAGGTCTTTAGGCTTTGCAGATAAGTGCCCTAACCTCCAAGCTGTCTCTCCAGCCCACCAGCAACTAACTTTAAACAAAGTAAACAAAGTCAGAACTAAAAAGGAGGTCCTGATTTGTTTGAATCTCAGGCCACACACAAGACCTCTTTTATGTTTGCATTGTGTGCAATGTGTGTGTGTGTGTGTGTAGGTACATGTGTATAGAGGTGTATGCGTGGTGGCCAGAGGTTGAAGTAGGGCGTCTTCCTTGGTTGCTTTCCTCTTTATTCTTTGAGATAGAGTCTCTCACTAAACCTGGAGCTCACCAGTTTGGCTAGTCTTGCTTGCCAGCTTGTTCCTGATACCCCACTTCTGCCTCTCAGCCAATGGGACTACAGGTGACTGTCCCACATGCCTGGCATTTATTTATATTGGTGCTGGAGATCTGAAACTCAGGCCCTCACACTTGAGACAGTTGCTTCATCATCTCCCCAGCCTTGCCTCCTCTTTTTTTAACTTAGGGCTGGGGATTGACTCCAGGGCCTCATGCATGCTAAGAAGGTATTCTACCACTGAACTGTTCCAGTCTCAAGAAATCTGTTTTTAACAAACCTCTGGACATCTTTCTCATGTAATCAGTTGCACTTGGTTTTTTGCTTTTGTCTTATATTTTTATTTACCTCATTTGTTTTCTCCACCTATCTTTTTTTTTCTCCCTCTGGATGGTCACATTCAGTGAAGATCTCTTACCCAAAGCCCAAATCTGATGCACAGCTCTGGACCCAACAAAATCCAAACATGTTCATGACATATTTATTCTTATCTCATTGTTACCATCCTTCAGTCTGCCATTCATGTTCCAGGTAGGAATTTATTTTATTTCCTTAATTTAGGAATAAGATTATTTTATTTCCTTAATTTAGGAATAAGAAATAGAAGTCTGGGGGGAGGGGAGGGCAGAGGGAAATTGGGGATAACAACTCATTGTTTGCCCACTAAATATTATAACTTATTATGGACAATAAATAAAAAATTAAAAAAAATAATTAAAAAAAAAGAAATAGAAGTCTGGGTCTTACACATGCTAGGCAAGTTCTCTGCCATTGAGCATCACACTCAGTGCAGCCATTTTTAGTTTTTATTTTGAAATAGGGTCTCACCAAGTTTCCCAGTCTGGCTTTGAACTTGCTGTACAGCCCAGGCAGGCTTTAATTTACAGTCCTGCAGGGGCACATGACACCACATTTGGTCAAAAATAATCTGCATCTAATCTGTCACCCAACACATAAGACTGTCCCAAGAGCATGTCTTCAACCTTTGCCAAATGCGGAAACATTTTCCAGAGACATGACATTGTTTCATTTGGGGAAGATAGCAGATATAAACATTCTGGCTTCTCAAGGGTTGGAAAGACTTCCAGAGGAAAGAGCCTAGGCAAGTAACATACATCCCCAAAGTAGGTAATTTTCAAAATAAAGAGTTTTTTTTTTAGACGGTTTGCATTGATTTGTTTAAATTTTTATTAACTGCTGTCCCTGACCCTGCCTCTATTTATTTGGAGAAAGCTGCTCTTTCTCTTTTGTGGAATCTATCTAAGTAGGATATGCTAAGCCAGAAATATCACCAGCTTATTTGATTCCAAAAGGAGGTTACGAATGCTGAGCTACAGGGGAACCCAGAAGATTGAACCGTAGGGAGGGTTAAAAGACAAACTAACCAAAAGGAAAGTTATTCATAAGCCATGATGGGTACCACTCAGCCCCTGGATTGGTTGTTGATATTGACAGATGTCAGCTAGGGTTATTGACTTGATCCAATCATAAGCCATGTAGTATTATTATAGCATCAGAGTATGCCACACTTATGCAAAGGGCATCAAAATGACGGTGATGGGCAGGTTGAGCGGGAGGCAGACAGGTGCAAAAGACAGGAGCAAAGGCGCCAAGAATATCTTTCAAGAACTATCTCAGCCCAGGTTCAAGCTCTCTCTCTTGTGGCTGTGGAGATGGTCAGTGGATAAAGCACTTGCTGTACAAGTGTGAGTACCAGAACTCAGATCCCCAGCACCCATGTAAATGCCAGATGAGTGTGGAGGCAGAGACGGGATCTCTGGGGTAAGATGACTAGGTAGACTGGCTAAATCAGCAAACTCTGGGTTCAAGAGAGAGACCTTGTCTCAAGAATATAGTGGAGCGAGATCAAGGAAGAGACCCAATGCCAACCACTGGCTTCCATATGCATGCATGTGTGAGCACACACAGGAGCACATGTACGCACACATATGAAAACATGCATAGCACATGCATGAGCATCACAAAAAAGAACTATATTTTTTTTCCTTTAAGATTGACACATGGTTGTTCAGATAACAGCATCATGTATGCCAACTGTGTGCAGAGCCACTGTGAAATGCTGTAAAGAAAATCTCTCTCCTGAGCAGAATGTCTTGTTCCTCCCTAAAAGATTGGTGCAGAGGTGAAGGTCGAGGGACCAGAGAAATCACAGATGTTGTAGGTTGAAAGGAACAACGAGATTCTCTTAGGTCAGTCCTACAACCCATAGGTGATTTATTTCTTCGACTTCCTTGAAAGGTCAGTTCTGTCCGGAGGTGGCAACCTATGATCCTGACGGGTAGAGGGCACCCTCCTGCCAACAGCTGTCTTTGTGAGAGAAGGAAGGTCACACTGTTTGGGAGTCAGAAGGAAGGTCACACTGGACAGCTTTCCTTGGGCTGCTCCTTGGGATGCCTGCGAGAGGGACCTGGCCTCAAAGGCTCTGACCTTTAGGAAGGCTCCATCACCCAGGCTCACCCACAGAGTGCTAGAAAGCTCAGGTGCAGAACTGGTCCTGTGTCCGATATCTCTACTTTACACAAGAGCCCTTGTTCTTTGGAGGTAATTTTATTTCGGTTAGGAATCATTTTCCCATATTCATTTAATGTATTTCTTCACTATTGTGATACATGGTAGGAAGTTAACATTTAAAGAGCTTAGGCTGTGTCCCCAAAGTCACAATTTGGTGAACATCTCCTGATTGATATTCTAATTCAATTCTAATATATTGCTTTGTATATTTAGGGTGCAGCTGGCATCAGGGAATCAGAGATGCAGGCAGGACACAGAGAATGGGCTTATCTAGAGGTTGTACAACACTTCAAACACTTCGCATGTGACATCTCATTTGAGTTTCATAGTCATCCCTCGATGCATGAGGAGTCCTGTTTCAGAGACAAGGAGATTGATGGTCAGAAAGGTTATATAACTTGTTTGAGGGTTTTTCTTGTTTGTTTGTATTTTAAAATTTTTTGCTTTGGTGCTAGGGTTTATAAAGCTGAGTTTTTGTTGTTGTTGCTGATGTTTGTTTTTTTTTCAAGTTAGGGTCTCGCTCTAGCCTAGGCTGACCTGGAACCCACAATGGAGTCCCAGGCTGGCCTCAAACTCACAGTGCTCCTGGGATAAAGACATGTGCCAGCACACCCAGCTAGAACTTAGGTTTTTAAGATATTTTATTTATTTATTTATTTATTTATTTATTTCCAGGGGGGGGAACCGGTTTATCAGGGCTTCTAGCTGCTGCAAGCAAACTCCAGATGCATGTGCCAGTTTCTGCATCCGGCTTTATCTGGGCACTGGGGAATCAAACCCAGGTTGTTAAAGTTTGCAAGCAAGCACCTTAACTGCTGAGCCATCTCTCCAGCCCTTGAGCTGAGTTTTAAACCCAGTTCTTTCTTAAAAGCCAGAAAATGATATGGCTTCCCACGTCGCAACCAAAACTGAGTGCCAAAATGCCACCTAACTTCATTGATTGCTGCTCAGATTTTTTATTGTTGATTTCTTTATTACCCATAATTAGATACATTGTATGAGCAAATCTTATGGCGGTACTTCAGAAAAGTCTTTCATAATGACAATTGATCCTAAGATATTCATAGTCCATGGTAAAAACAACAACAGCAACAAAATAACCATTTGATTAACCCAAGCATTGTTCTATCTAGCTCCAAAGACAGCTGAAAAAGAATTAATATTAAGTGCTAAGGGCCCGGGGATTTAGCTAGGCAATACAGCTTGCATGTGCAAAACCCTAGATGCAATCCCCACCACTTCAAGAAAATAAAGTAAAATAATAACAATAAGTGGGAGGAGAGACATTACTAGACCTCCTATAATTTCTGACCTCTCGCTCCAGCACTTTTACAAAAGGTGGGCTGTGAAAGTTAAACATTACCTTGTCAGCCCATTCCTCTCCTGTGACAGAGCTTTCAGCTATTTATAGTTGGCTGTCTAGCTTTCAAAGGGTGGGGACAGAGGAATGCCACAGAAAGAGTTGAGTTAATGATTTCTGGCTAGATGTGGCAGATTTATCCCACAATTCTGTGTCTTCTCCTCCCTAAATCCATCATATGTGACAGTTAATTAACTAATAAGAGTATTAAGCCACTAAGGGAAAAGAAAGGAACAGATGGCCAGAGTGGGCAAAAGATTTTATCATAATTTTGGGAGAGAGCAAACGAAGACCAAAAAAAAAAAAAGTCTTCTAATAAAACAGGGCTGTTATGCAGCTGTTCCCCTGTGCTGGAACATTCCTACCTAAAGGAACAGGTAGAAATTCACAAGCCTCACCAGGCTCCTAAGACTCAGAAGGCCCTCCTCCCTTGATACTATATAAGAAATAAACACTTGCCAATGAGACAGAAACCAAGGATTTTCGACACAAGGACCCCTAAACTCGCAACATTAAGGCAGCCTTAATACTCACCCACCACGACTCAGGGAACTGAGCGGAAGAGGGGGCAGAAAGATTGTGAGAGCCGTGGTGGGGGAGACTGTCCGGAGGCATGGCACCCATTAGTACCAACACACTTGGGCCAGGAAGACCGGGATGAATACTAGGATATCCAGGATCCCTTGCCACAAGGACTAATACAGACAGCCCATGGAGGAGGATATACAACTGATCAGGGAGGGGGAGGAGGGGAATTGGGGAATTTGGGATAACAACTCATGGTTTGCCCACTAAATAATGTAACTCATTATGGACAATAAATTTATATTAAAAAAAAGAAAGAAATAAACACTTGTCAGAGGGAGAGGAGACCCTTCAGTGGAGCTGCCTGCAAGTTGTGTAGGGGCCTCCATGGATGCAGATTTGCTGAGTCATGAGATAAGTTCCAGTATGTAACCCCAATAAACTCAGTGGTTCACCAAGTTGGACTTGGGTGGAATCCTTTCTCTGATCTGTCAGTGCTCTCTGAGAGTGGATAGAATCCTTGGGAAAATCATAGCAAATGAAGAAACGACAACCCAAGAACCAGAAGAGAGCATTTCCGGCCCACATGAAGAGAAGTTTAAGGAGGCTCCTAGTACTGAGGAGAGCTGAAGAGGGTAGCTAACAATGAAGAGGTGGGTTCATTGTCCAGGTGCAAACTACAAATCCCAGTGCTCACCCTGAGCAGCCATGTGGCATCTCCCACCTCCATGAGTGCAAAGTGAGCAGTGGGTTCATTGTCAAGATAAACACTGCTGATCCAAGTTCTCTCCCATGCTGGGCAGCAGGGCGGCATCTCCCACCTCCATGTGCAAAGGTTGCTTGTCGAGAGGATTCCAGAGGAGGACTCGCCCTGTACAAATACAGGAACGCCTTTGAACTAAATGTGAAATGGACACAGCTCTTTTACCTAAAACATCACAATATCCTATACTTACTACCCTCTTCTCTCAAAACACCAGGATAATCTTTGGAAAAGAAAAAAAAAACTCTTTAGAAAACAAAAGTGGTAAGCTTAAACTATCTACATGTACTGAGATTATGGATTTTTATTGAATTTATTTGGTTTTTTTTTTCTTTCCTTGTTTTGCTCACCCTTTATTTTTCTCTGCTTTCCCCTTCATTTTTGTCTTCTAGTGTATGGCCTGTTTTGTAATGCTTGCTACCTTCCTTCATTGTATTGTTTGGCAGCCATAACATAACATAAATTAGGATGTCTGGAGAGATGACTCAGCTGTTAAGGCGCTTGCTTGCAAAACCTGTTGATCCAAGTTCAATTTCCCAGTACCCACATAAAGTCAGATGCATAAAAGGGGCACTTGTATCTGGAATTTGTTTGTAGTATCTAGGGGCCCTGGTGTGCCCATTCTCTCTGTCTCCGTCTGTCTCTCTCTGCTTGCAAATAAATAAAAATATTTTTTAAAATTAGCAGGTTGAGGAGATGGCTCAATGATTAAAGGTCTTGATGTTCAAGCATGCTGACCTGAGTTCAATCTGCATCACTCACATAAGTCAGGATGCAATGTGATATAGTGTCTAGAATCTTCACTTGCCTTTGACATTGGGAGGCAAAGCAGGAGAATCTCAAAGCCCACAGTCCCGTTAGTTAGACTGACCAAGAGAGAACTCTCAGGAGTGGTGGCTCGTGCCTTCAATCCAGGCACTTTGAAGGCTGAGGTAGGAGGATTGCTGGAAGTTCAAAGCCCTCCTGGGTGACAGAGTGAGTTTCAGGTCAGCCTGGGCTACAGCTTCAACCCTGCTCCCCATCAAAAAAAAAAATAGAGAGACAGGGTTGATGTCTCAACAATTAAAGATGCTTGCTTGCAAAACCTGCCAGCCTGGGCATTTCTTAGCACCCATGTAAAGCCAGCCTCAGAAACTTGCGCCACTATCTAGGATTCAGTTGCAGTGATAAGAAACCCAGGTGCACTCAAACACATACTCATAGATATGCAAATAAATATTTTTTTTTGTTTTTTTGAGATAGGGTCTTACTCTAGCTCAAGCTGACCTGGAATTCGCTATGTAGTCTCAGGTTGTCCTCAAACTCACGGCAAGCCTCCCAAGTGCTGGGATTGTACCACCACACCCAGCTAAAAAAATATTTTCAAAAGTGAATGTGGACCCTGGCTGGAAAGATGGCACAGTGGTTAAGGTGCTTGCCTGCAAAGTCTAATGATCTGGGTTTTTGTCCCCAGTACTCACTGAAGGCTAGATGCACAAAGTGGCAAATGCATCTGAAGTTTGTTTGCAGAGATTAGAGTCCCCGATATGCCATCCATTCTCTCCACAAATAAATAAATATTAAAAAAAACAAGACTGGGCTGAAGAGATGGCTTAGCGGTTACAGTGTTTGCCTGTAATGCAGAAGGACCAGAGTTCGATTCCCCAGTGCCCATATAAAGCCAGATGCACAAGAGGGCACATGTGTCTGGAGTTCATTTGCAGTGGCTGAGGCCCTGGCGTGCCCATTCTCTCTGTCTGCCTCTCTCTCTCTCTCTCTCTCTCTCTCTCTCTCTCTCTCTCTCTCTCTCTCAATAAATGAATAAAATATTTTAAAAAAACAAGACTGTGGGAGAAGACCAACACCCTGAGGTTGCCTTTTGAACTCTCTATATACACCACGACATGCATATGCCCCCATGAAATTTTTTAACAAGAATTTTAATTTATATTTTTTATTTACTTGTAAAGAGAGAGAGAGAGAGAGAGAGAGAGAGAGAGAGAGAGAGAGAGAGAGAGAGAGAGAGAGAGAGAAAGCATGCACCAGGGCCTCTAGCCACTGCAAACCAACTCCAGATGCATGTGCCACTTTGTGCATCTGGATTATGTGGGTACTGGGGAATTGAACCCAGGTTGTCAGGATTTGTAGGCAAATGTCATAACAACTAAGCAATCTCTCCAGCCCAATTTTTTAAAATAGTGATTATTTTTATATCTTAACATGAATTGTCCAAAATTGAACAGTATCTCTATCCCCACCCACCCAAAGCAATACAAGCACATACATTTATTATTTATTTACTTAGACATACAGATCTTATACTCTGACCTGGTACTCACCACAATCCTCCTACCTCAGCCCATCTACACCAAATGCTGGGATTACAGTCTGAGCCGCCATGCCTGGCCAATGCAAACATTTTAGAATGCTTTCACTCTAGTCTCTCCTCTATTGCTGACAGTGTTTGAGTTCTACTTGCTCTTTCAGGTTTATCCACATAGTGACCAGTTCACCTGCTCACCACTCTTGCTTACTGCTTTCTTCTGGATTAAATTTTCTTCTTAAAATAACAGCTTAAATAGTTCTTTTTGTATGTGTGCAAGTGTGTGTGTGAGTGGGCACACATACATATATATCATGGCTCATGTGTGGAGGTCAGAGGGCAATGTTTGAGTCCATCCTTGGCTTTTCCCCTCATTGGAGGCAGAGTCTCTCTGGATCTCACTCTGCTGGCCTTTTCTGTGTTAACTGTAGGCTTCCAGAAAATTCTTCTGTCTCTACCAACTGTCTCACAGGCAAGCTGGGCCCTCCCTCCCAAGACCTCTGGCCTAAAAGTGGGGTCTGAAAAGTACTCATGTACTCAGGCTGAGTTGTGAATGCTTTACCCCTGAGCCATCTCCTTGGCCTCTAAATAGTTCTTTTTGTGGAGTTGTATATAGGGGCTTCTGGAGAATATATATATATATATTCAATAGCATATATATTCAATAGCATGTATAATGCTATTGAAAATGGAACAGTCTCACTGATATCTTTTTCTGTATACATGCCATTTTTATATAGGAAGGCTGCTGATTTTTTTGTGTTAATTTTGTATCCTACCACTTTGCTGAAGGAACTTATCACCTTCAGGAGTTTACTAGTACTATTCTTTGGGTCTGTTATGTATAGGATCATGTCATCTGCAAAAAAAGGGTAGTTTGACTTCTTCCTTTCCAACTTGTATCCCTTTTATGTCTTTCTCCTGTCTTATTGCTTGGGCTAGAACCTCAAGCACTATGTTGAAGATCAGTGGTGAGAGTGGACACCACTGTCTTGTTTCTGATTCTAGTGAAAACTCTTTGAGTCTTTCCCCAATGAGTATGATTTGGGCTTTGGGAGTTTTGTATATTGCCTTTATGTTGAGGTATAAGCCTTCTATGCCCAGCCTCTCCAGTGTTTTGATCATGAAGTCGTGTTGAATTTTGTTGAAGGCATTCTCTGCATTGATTGAGATGACCATGGGGTTCTTGTGGCTGAGTTAATTAATGAGATGGATTACATTTATTGACTTCTGTATGTTGAACCGTCCCTGCATGCCTGTCTGGTCAAGGTGGATAATACTTTTGATGTGTTGTTGTATTCAGTTTATGAGGATTTTATTCAGAATTTTTGTAAGTTCAAAAGGGATATGGGTCTCTAATTTTCCTTGTGTCTTTGTCTAGTTTGGGTATCATGGTGATAATAGCTTCTTGGAGTATGGAAGCATTCCCTTATCTCCTATTACATAAAAAAGCTTCAGAAAGTATGGTTTCAGTTCTGTGAAGATTTGGTAGAATTTGGCTGAGAATCCATCTGGTCCTGGACTTTTCCTTTTGGGGAGGTTTTTGATTATATTTTCTATCTCAGTGGATGTGATAGGTTTATTTAGGAGCTTTGTCTATTCTGAGTTAAACTTTGGTAGGTGGTAGGTGTCCAGGAATTTATCCATTACTGCCAGGTACTCCAATTTTGTGGAGCAGAGGTTTTGGAAGTATGATCTGATGATTCTTTCAATTTCATTGGTGTCTGTTGTGACCTCTCCCTTTTCATTTCTGATTTTGCTGATTTTGGCCCTTTCTTTCTATTTAATTAGATTGGCCAAGGGTTTGTCAATCTTGGTTTTTTTTTTTCAACAAACCAACTCTTTGTTTCATCTATTTTTAAAATTGTTCTTTTCATTTCCATTTCATTAATCTCAGCTCTAATCTTACTTCACCTTGAGCTCCTAGGATTTGATTGTTCTAGTTTTTCCAATGCCTTTAGGTGGGTGATTATGTTATTGATTTGTGACCTCTCTGTCTTTGTTATGAAGGCATTTAGTGCTAAGAATTTTCCCCTTAGGGCTACCTTCATTGTGTCCATAGGTTTTGTTATGATATATTCTCATTATCATTTACTTCCAGAAAAATTTCAATTTCCTTTTTGATTTCTTGAATGACCCATTCATTAATAGTGTGTTGTTTAGTCACAACAGTTGGTGTATTTTCTGTTGTTCCTGCTAAGGTTAATTTTGAGCTTTAATGTGTTGTGGCCCAATATGATGCAAGGTGCTATTCAATCTTCCTGAATTTGTTAAGGCATGTTTTATGTCCTGATATGTGGTCTATTTTGGAGAAGGTTCCATGGGCTGCTGAGAAGAATATATATTCTATTGTCTTGGGATGAAATGTTCTGTATATGTCTGTTAGGTCTAGTTGATCTATGGTGTTGTTAAGCTCTTTTATTTTCCTGCAGATCTTCTGTTTGGATGATCTGTCTAGAGATGATAGTGGCATATTAAAGTCTCCTACTATGATGGAATTGGAGTTTATTTCTGTTTTATTTTTGAGTTAGTTTTGCTTTATGAAATGCCGTACAACTGTATTTGGTGCATAAATATTTATGATAGTAATATCATCTTGTTGGATCATTCTCTTGATGAGTAAGAAGTGTCCATCATTGTCATTTTTAAATTAATTTTGATTTAAAGTCTATTTTGTCAGATATTAATGTAGTCACACCTGCTTTTTTTAAATTTCCATTTGCTTTAGACATCATTTTCCATCCTTTCACCTGAGGAGATTCCTGTCTTTAGAGGAGAGGTGTGTTTCTTGAAGGCAGAAGATAGAAGGGCCCCTTTTTCTAATTGACCCTGATAACCTCTGATTTTTATGGGGGAGTTGAGTCCATTAATATTCAATATTATGCCTCTGAGGTTTGCTTTAAGTTTTAAGCCCTGCCATGATGGAGGGTTTATGGGGGTTAATGCTGCATATGCTATTATGAGAACACTAATTCTTGTCTTCTATTGGGCTCTTGAGGTAGGATGTTTGACCCCTCTGTGGAATATCTCCAGGAACATCCTCTGTATGTTTTGCTTTGTGCTCAAGTAATCATAGTGTGGTAGTTTGAATAATGCCTCCCAATAGATTCAAAAGTTTATTAAATTGTTAATTGTCTCCAGGCTTCTGACTGGAGGAAGTGTCACATTGGCCTAGCCTCCTGGGGACTGGGCCTTTCTAATTTGGATGCAAAATACTAGGGATAGATATGCAAAAGAAAAGCCGGAACCCAGTCTGGCAGTTCTGCATTTTGTGAATTACAGTGTTACAGTGTGCTTGCTTGCTTGCTTCTGGAGGTGCTGTTTCTTTCTCTGCTTGCTTCTGTAAAAGGGAGCCAGCCTTTTTCCTTAGCTTACCCTGGGTCTGTTGCTTCAATAAATACTTTCCTCCCCAAAATTGTGTCTGGTTTGGAGATTCATCCCAGCAACGTGTGGCTGACTATGACACATAGAGCCTGCTTTTATCATGGAACATTTTCCTCTCTCCATCTATTATGAGGGATATTTTTGCAGGATACAGTAGGTTGGGTTAGAATTCATAATTTTTAGGCCTTAAAGAGTATTGTTCCAGGCTCTTCTGGCCTTCATAGTTTCCAACTAGAAGTCTGAAATACCTCTGATGGATTTGCCTTTAATGAGTTGTTTCTCTCTTGCTTCTTTTAGCACTTTCTCTTTGCTTTCTATGGTTAGCATTTAAACTAAGATATGTCTTCGAGGGTTCCTTCTTTAATCCTGTCTTGTTGGAGTTCTGTGGACCTCTTGTATCAGAACTGGCTTTTCTCTCGTGAGATTAGGAAAATTTTCTTCTATAATTTTGTTGAAAATGTTCTCTATGCCTCTGGCCTGGGTTTATTTTCCCTATGGAATCTCCATGATCCCGATATTTGGTCTCTTTAGGGTATCCCACAGATCCGTCATATTTTGTCCACATGATTTTTTGAATTTATCAAAGTTTTTGGATTCCCTATTAATTTCTTCTCTATTGTCTTTGAGGTCCGAGGTTCTGTCCTCCAGGTTATTAACTCTGGGAATGAGGAATTCTAAAGAAGCTTTTAATAGATCTGTTTGGTTTTTGTATTGTTAGACTTTTGTTCATAGTCTCCATCTCTCTAGTGAGTTCCAGTTTCAAGTCTAGTTTTATTTTTGTTAATGTTTCCCAGAATTCATTCTTGCATTTGGTTATGTTCTCATTAAGCTTAATCAGCTAGCTATTGAGTTCTTCCCTTTGTTGGTTAACCTTCAAATCTCTTATTTCTCTTTTGAAGTCACTTGATCTTTCTCAATTAGAGTGAGTCTGATGTAAAAGCTTGTGTTTTTGAGTTCCACTTCTTTTACATTATTTTTTTTTTAAATTAATTCCAGCCTATCCAGTATCTTGGTCAGGGTATCAATGTCAGTATGACCTGAAGTTATTTTATTCTCACTTTTTGATTGTAATTCTGTTGTCTCTCCTACATTTTCAGTGGCAACTTACATTGTGGAACTAGGAGGCCTTGGTGGGGGACTCTCAGCTTGATGTGTGTGTCTCTCTGTGTGTGTGCTTGCATTGATTTCTTCCCATTTCTGGATAAAGGTCTAGTTTTCTTAATGTGGGAGCCAATATAGGTTCTTGTTGGTTTTTAGTGAGTATTCTGCTCTGGTTTCTGGTTGGGTTGGGATAGCGTTATAAGCACGGGTGTGTGAGTTGCAGATGTTACGGGTGTGCTGGCAGATCTGGGCTGGTGACAGGATCTAGTATAGAGGCCCTGGTTGTGCCAATCTTCACCCTTAATCCTTTTGACTGGGAGGCTGAGCTACCTGCCTTATACTGAGTTCCAAGTCCTCCTGGGACCCAGTGAGACCCCCCCTACCCCATAGAGAGACAGGAGAGGAAGACAAAAGGGCACTGTTGATCTAGAAATATCAAATGTGACAAATTCGCTTTCTAGACTCAGCTTATTTAAGAGTCAGTCAACTCTGGCAGGCCCTGTTACCTCTAGGTGTGGTTTTGCTCTCACTGAAACTGAGTCTTAGGCTGGCTCCCTCCCACTTAGGCTGTCTGCTGGCTGGGTCCTGAATCTGCCACCTAGATCAGCTGTACTGGATGCTGGTGGCTCTGGGTGTTGGTCACTTGCTCCCTGGACTCCTCTCTCCAGGTGGGCACTCAATGGCTGGCTGCAGATATGTCTCCTTCATGACTGGCCACTGCTCTGTGCCCTCATGGCTAAGACAGGTTTCTGGCAGGTTCCAGGTGTGGAGCTCCTCCAGGCAGGACACTGCCACCCCTGGCTGCTGACCACTGGGGCAGTGGTTGATGGAAGTCCTACATCTCTCCTGATTCTCTGCTGTTAAAAACTCCTACTCACCCTTCATTTCTGGTGAGAGTGTACAGTCTCTCTGCCTTCTTTCTCTTCCCTGGCTGCTCTAGGGTGCTTACAATACCACCATCTTAACCAGAAGTTCCTTTTCACTTTCTTTTTAAAAATATTTTTTAAAATTTATTTGTGAGGAGAGAAAGGGGATGGGGAAAGGGAGGGAGGGAAGGCAAGAGAGGGAGAGAGAGGGAGGGAGGGAGAGAGAGAGAGAGAGAGAGAGAGAGAGAGAGAGAGAGAGAGAGAGAGGATTCTCGCAACTACAAATTCTAGAATCATATGCCACTTTGTTCATCGGGCTTTACATGCATACTGGGGAATTGAATCCAAGCAAGATTGTGCCTTTAACTACAGAGCTGTTTCCCCCGTCCTTTCTTAGTATCTTTTTTCTATTTCATGGAATAAGGCTTTCCTTTTCACCTTGGGCTTTATGAATGAAAGTTTTAAGAGTTGGACTCTTAATTCATTTTATAAGGTCTACTTGGATGTGTTTTGCCCCAGGGTTTCAGTTCTACAACTTCTATTTATGGTGGTTTAAAAATGTTTACAAATTCTTTTCAGTCTTCCTCTCAGAAGGTAGAGTCCGTGTCTCTCCCTTTCAGTGGCAGCCAGGCATTATGGTGGCACTTCCAAGGGGTAGAATGTCGTGGGAGTGAAGTGTGACTTTAGAATGACATCATAAAAGGCGTTGTGAGCCAGGCATGGTGATACAGCCCTTATTCCCAGCACTTTGGAAGCTAAGATAGGAGAACTGTGGTGAGTTTGAGGCCAACCTGGGATACAAGGTGAGTTCCAGGTCAGCCTGGACTAGAGTGAATCCCTGCCTCAAAAACAAACAAACAAACAATACAAACCATTGTGTGAAATGGTCTTTACTGATACCTTGGGTTGCTAAAGGAAAGTAGGTCACTAATGTACTGCTTTTCTTATACACACATAAAAAGGACTTGCATAAAAACAGGAGTAATTTGTCATCTTTCTAACAAGACAGCCTGAGGGAGGGTTAGATCCCACATCCTCATTCTTGGGGAACTTTGCTATTCTTGGCAGTTGCTGTGACTTAGAACTTTAACTCTGGTCTGTTAAGTAGGCTTGGTCTGTCTGTCTGTGGTTAACCATACACTAGGCAGATTATTCTGATTCAGTAAGAGTTGTTGACCAAAGGCATGGCACTTTTTCTCATATTTTTTAAACTAAAACTCTTGGGGAAGAGGACTCGCTGAATTGGAATAGCCTCAAAACCTTATGCTAGGCTAGGAAAAAACAGTAACATAAAACATCTGTCTGTCTGTCTGTCTGTCTGTCTGTCTATCTATCCATCCATCATCTATCTATCTGAGAGTGTCTCAATCAGTACCCCTGGCTGGCCTCAAACTCATTATGCATCCCAAACTGGTTTCTAGCTTATGACAATCCTCCTGCCTCAGTCTCCCAAGTGTTGGGATCTATGGTTTACAAAGAAACTTAAGGGTCTTGGGAAGACAGCTCAGTGTTTAAAGATGCTTGAAAAGCCTACCAGCCTGCTCCAGTTTGATTCCCCAGCCACCCATGTAAAGCCAAATGTGGAAAGTGGCACAGCCATCTGATATAGCAGCTCTGGTACACCAATGCATGCACAAACACACATGCACAATACATGCACACACCCACACATGCACAATGCATGCACACACTCACATGCATCATGCACTCACACCCACCCACACATGCACAATGCATGCACACACTCACATGCACCATGCACTCACACACACCCACACATGCACAGTGCATACGCACACATGAACAATGCATGCATGCACACATACCCACATACACAATACACTCATACACACCCACATACACAATGTGTGCATGCACACACCCACACATGCGCAATGCACTCACACCAACACACACATACACAATGCATGCATGTGCATGCACAAATACTATACATATCTACAAAAAACCTCAAGAGCATCTCCATGGCTTGACTTGGGCAGGTACTTAGGAGAGGAAGCCCCACAAGTCACTGCTCACAGCTGTGACACACAGTTGTTCCCTGTTCAGCTCTAAATAGCTTAAAACACATTGGATATTGAAAGAGCCCAGTTGGTTCATGCTACACTAGGCCCAAACTGGATTCTCTCTCTCTCTCTCCAAATTGATCTGCTTTTAATCCCAGAGGCTCCAATTTCAAAACTTACTTCTTGTTCTTTTTGGGACATGCATTGTTCTATTAACCAGCTTACAAACGTCTTTATGAGTAGGGATTCAAGGGTTCCTTTCTCAGCTCTGGGAAAACCCATGGCAGTTCCAAGATGGCGGCTGCTGCCACTTGGGCTTCGGTTACAGCGACTGAGACACCTCTTGTGTCTACTATGAGAGAATGGTATGCGAGGGTGCCAGCACCCCTGAGCCTCTCAGAGGGGAAAAAGAATACCTAAAGATAAGGAACAAGGAGCTTGATTTCAACTGTGGACACTGTATGACCATTAATTGGAGCTCAAATCTATAATTCTCATTTTCCTTCCCCCAGGGGATGAGAGACAAATTTAGTCCTTGAGGTTTTGTTTTCACTCCTGTTCACTCTACAAAAGGGCAGACCTTGCCTTCTGGTCTTCCTGGGGAATCTTGCTAGATTTGTTTCTACGCAGGCAAAAGGCTGAACTAACCTCCAGAATGTGTGGTGGGAGGCTGTTGGCATTGGAGCACACGGTTTTCCTTTTAGGGTAAGAAAAAACCCGAGATGAATTGCAATATATTACAGATTTGCTTTTATTTTTATCTATTTTAAAACATTTTATTGACAGTTTTCACACACACACACACATATATATATAGCATTCTTAAAAATGTTTATGAAAGAGAAAGGCAGACAGAGAGAGTATGGGCACACTGGGGCTTCCTGCTCCTGCAAATGAACTTCCAGATGCATGTGTCATTTTGTGTGCCTGACTATGAGGGTACTGGAGAATCAAACTTGGACCTTCAATCTTCGCAAGCAAGAGCTTTTAACCCCTGAGCCATCTCTCCAGCCCTACATCAGTTATTATCATAATCCTTTGTTACCTTCCTCTGAAATCCCCCCCCTTTTTGGGGTAGGGTCTCACTCTAGCCCAGGCTGGCCTCAGAACTCACAGTGATCCTCCTACCTCTGCCTCCCAAGTGCTAGGATTAAAGGTGTGCGCCACCATGCCCGGCTTCATCTACTTTGATGTCTTTATTTTCCTTTGCCCACCATCCCTGGCAGCATGTTGAACAGCCCAGTATTATGCAGCTCGTGTGCAGGTATCGATAGTCACTGTGAGGCCACAAAAGCAATGGCCACTCTGTGTCCCCGAGCATAGCATTCCATGGTATTCCCCTTTGCTCTGCTCTTGCATTCCTTCTGTCCCTCATCTATTTTCAAGATAGGGTCTGTCATGGTTTGATCCAGGTGTCCCCCACAAACAAATGAATGTGTTCTGATTGATAGATCCTCAGCTGATGGCAGTTTGGGTTTTACAACCTCGCTGGAGCTGTGTTGTTGGGGTAAGGCTTATGGGGTTATAAGCCAGCTTACCCTTGCCAGTGTTTGGCACACCTTCCTGCCATTGTTTGCAGTGCTGTGGCGGAGGTGATGTCCACCCCTCATGCCATCATTTTCCCTGCCAGGATGGAGTCTCCCCTTGAGTCCATAAGCCAAATAAACCCATTCCCCCACAAGCTGCTTTTGCTTGGGTTCTTTCTGTGCAGCAAGTAGAATGATGACTGCAACAGGGTCTTACAGTGTATTCCTGTCTGGTCTGGAACTCACTACACAGCCCACCTCCTGGGCACTGGGATGACAGGCACGCACCATCACACCTGGCTGAACTCTTGGTTCCTGGTTTTTAGTTTGGAAGATGGGCTTTACATTACAGAAAGATATGTTGCTTATGCTATAGGAAGTTGAAGGCCCAATCGATCAAAAAGCTTCCTATGTGATTGTGTGCTGGCAGCATCCTTGGGCTCTTTGTTCAAAAGAATATAAACTCTTATTCAATTGTATCTTTTCCAAGATCATTACATGACCAGAAAGCTTTAATTTTTTTGCTATTATTTTTAACTTTTTATTGATAGCTTCCATAATTATAGACAATAAACCATTATGATTCCCTCTCCACCTCCCACATATCTTGTTTTGGTGTCATCATCTTTTCCTTCCATCACGTGTAGGATTATCAGGCATTTCGAAGTCATGAAAATCATGACTGTTTTGTATCTGGAAGCTTGCACTGTAAACAGTCCTGCCCTTCCTTTGGCTCTTACAATCTTTCCGCCACCTCTTCCACAATAGACCCTGAGCCTTGGGGAGTTTGATAGAGATGTCCCAGTGATGAACACTTCAATGCCATTTCTTCTCAGCACTATGGTGTCTTTTGAGTTATCCCAGTGGTCGCCACCATCTGAAAGAGAGAAGCTTCTCTAGACAAGAGTGAGAGTAGCATTATATGGGTATTAATGGGTAGCATTAACAAAAAAGTGCTTATAAGGCAGTTGGTGGGCATAACATATGTATTTAGCAAGACAATAGCAGATGTTACTTCCCTAGGGCTCATGACCACCCCCACCAAAGGCTTTTGACTAGGTCTTTAGTACCAGGCGTTCCCTCCAGTCCAATTAGAGAGCAAATGGTTTCCCCAATAGATGTGCTACTGTTGCCTCAGTTGGCAATTTGGTCTGGCTGGTCCACTTAAGGCTTGCAAGATCCACTGCTGTTCACCACCACTGATGACTTCTCTCCCATAGGGCTGCATGCAGACATAGCCTTTTCCAGCTTTCTGTCAGCTGGTTAACAGGGAGAAGGTTTCCAGCTCAGAAAGTTTTACTTTTAAAACAGTTTAATTATTTTATTAGTTGTTTTTCAAGTCCCACCTCCAATGTTGTTCTAAAACTTGAATACTGTAGTTTTGAAATTAATTACTGGAGGCTCAGTGGATAAAGTGTTCCCATGCAGGACTGGAGTTGGGATCCCCAGCATGCACAGAAATGTCAGGTGGGTACAACAATCTACTGTAATGCCAGTGCCCAGGAGGCAGGGAACCGGACAGCTCTGGGAAAGCTAGCCAGCTAGAATCTCAGAACCCTAGGTTCACGTGAGAGAGCCTGCCTTGATAAATAAGGCAGAGAGCCATTGAGGACTCCCCAGCATCAACTTCTGGCTTCCACACACACAGGTGTCCCCCCAGGAACACACAAACACACAAGCACAGAAATAATTACTGCCTCAGCCAGTATAATTTTTAACACAGTGTCTTATACCTTACAGATATTTTTATAAACAATTCTTCCCATAAGTTGGTGGCATAGAGACAAAGGGCTACATTTTTGTTATAAAATATGCTCACATGATTATAAGCAAATGTGCTAGTATTAGCAATATTGTCCTTCAGAAGGGAACTGTTAGGTACACCTCTTGTGTTTTTGTTAGTGTACACATGCGGTGTGTGCAGCGTGGTGAATGCACATGTATATGACCTTGCAAGGCCTCGTGCCCTTGACTGTGGTGGCCAGAGCCCAATACTCAGTGTCTCATTTGATCACACATCCTTTTTTTGGTTTGTTGCTTGGTTTTTCGAGGCAGGCTCTAGCCCAGGCTGACCGGAAATTCACTATGTAGTCTCAGGCTGGCCTTGAACTCATGGTGATCCTCCTACCTCTGCCTCCCAAGTGCTGGGATTAAGGCTGTGCACCACTAGGCCCGGCTCTGTGGCCCGTTCTTATGTGAGCTGGAGTCTCTTGACTGGCTTGCTGTCCCTCTCACCCCCACCCTGTGAGCCCCGGTCTTTGTTCCCCCATCTGTTTATGTGGGATCTAGAGATTCAAACTTGGGTGGTTTCAGGCTTCCTCGGGTCCTCATGCTTAAGCAGGAAGCACACTTAGCCCCAGAGCCCAGATCTATTCAATGGATGAACCCTAAACCCACCATTTTCTCAGTTGTACCAAGTGATGTCAGCGTCCCAGATACATTGATCTCAGCAGGAACGAGCATGATGGTTTGTCTTTTTTTTTTTTTTTTTTTTTTTTGTGGTGCTGAGGACCAAACCCAGGGCCTTTCGCTTGCTAGGCAAGTGCTCATCCACTGAGCTAAATCCCCAACCCCTGTTGGTTTGTCTTGAGCTGTGTTTTCAGTTAACTTCTTTTACTCAAGCAGCAAGCAGCTGCTCTCCTCTCTGACACTATTCTATAAAATTTAAGTAAGTTTTTTTCTCTTTCTCACTCTGTGTATTTCTTGTGGAAGTCTATCGAAGACACTGTTTGATCCAAAGAATGTTAAACCTAATTCCTGGAAACTACACAAAGGTTATTGTGAATAGCTGATATTTTTTAGTAAATATTCTGTCATTTTAGGTAAAATTTTCATAGTAAGCCATCTTTATCACCATTTTGTTTGGTGACACATCATTTTATTTATATTCCAGAACCCCATGGATTGCTGGTCAACCTGTAATTTGTGACAACAACCACCCGTTTGCTCCTGCTCTCTGTAGGTGCTCATCTTCCCTTCAAACGGCCCAACATGCCACCAGGCAGAATACAGAGAGGACAGGACAACAGAAATGTGGGCTGAATCCTGGCTGTGCCACGACTTCATCTCCAGCCCCTCTGCCTTGGCTCCCCATTTATCCAACACTTAACAATAACAGTGCCCATGGCATCCGTGCTGCCCGATAAAATGACAATAAATACAGAATGTCTGGAACAGTGCCTAGACGACAGCATGCCTCAACAAAGTGACTTGTTCTATTAACACTAGAGGAGCATGTATGTTTGCAGACACATCGAATTGAAGCTCACGACAGGGTTATGAAAGACACACAAGTGACGTATTAAAATCCGAATTAGACAGTTTGTATTCTAAAACACATACACACATACACACGAAGTCTGTACCAATTAAATACGATAAATTTCAAAAGGGGATATAAATTACAATTTTTTTAAAAAAAAAACAGACAGTAGTAAAATACTACAGTCAGATGACTATACACATAAATCCTAAACAGCAGCTTCTCAATAGTCTCCACTTGACTTACCCATGCTAAGAGCTTCAGAGATACAGCAGGCTGCTCACATTCTCACTTTCTCGCACAATATGTATAGTTGTGTAAAAGACCAATTGTGCAGGCATCTACAGGATAGGTATACAAGGTCCTTTTGTAAAACTGTCCACACATATAATTCTACAAAGTCTCTGCTTATAGGAGAATTTTGCAAGTGAAGATATCAGAGTCATCTGTAGTCAATCATCCCCTGCAAACAAGGTGACCTGTGAACTTTATGTGTATAGCTCTGTCCATCTCTTCAGAGTTTTCCAGAATCAAGCAAAACAACAGCAAAACCACAACAAAATCTATCAATCCAAAACAAACCCATAGAGAACCCCCAAACAAGAGCTCTGGCCCCAGTACCCGCCCACTAGAGTCTGCTTATTGTAATACTGCTCTATGCATTGCACCTGCCTGGCTGGGCTGAAATGCCTGGCTGGAGTCAGAACCCCAGCCACTGTCAACAGTTATAATACAATGTCAAGTCAGCAGAGTGGGGTCAGGTGGAAGACCAAAGAAGGTAACTGTGAAATTTCTCAGTGTGCTTAGGAAATAGGACAGGGAACAGAGCCATGGCTTGGTCACCAAGGGAAGTATGGCACCAAACTTGTGGTCAAATATAGATGCTCACACAACAAGAATGGATAGCAAGACTGTTCAGTCTGGTATAAGTTCTTTGGTTATAAAGAACAGCAGGTGCAACCTTTTCTATAAAGAGTGGATTTCAACCTCATTCTTACAAAATTAAATTTTTTCATTCACTCATGTAAAAACAGTCATCCAATGCTTTGTAACAAAGTCCAGTACCTTAGGATTTTCTACAAATCACTTTTATCTGCATTTTAGTGTGCAGCCTTGTCTGTCTCTGAACAGACATACTAGATACACAGTTCATATACACAATATATATTATTTATAAAAATCAAATCAGATATCGACTCCCAGATTCTACAGTCAGAATTGATTAAAAATGTACAAGAGCAGAGTTTGAGTCTGTGGAGGTGTCTACACGGCGGGGATGTGTAGTAAGTGCAAACAGAAATACTGTCACTTGATGAAGCCACCATGTCAGTTCTCTTGCGTTCTGGAAACGAGCTGTTTGTCCTGCCTAGGAGGGAAGCACAGCTCCCCACGCTGGCTGGAGGTCAGGCTGGGTGGCAGCATGTTGGAGATGGTGTTCTCCCAAGAGCTCCAGGCTGTGGCTGGCAGTGATGCCCCATGAGCTCTCACCGTGTGGCTGTGGCTCCCTGGAACACAGAGGCTGGTGAGTCCAAGCTCCTTGTCCCTAGCACCCAACCTCCCCACAGGGCCCAACGTGAAGGGTCCAGCCAGCCTGCATGGATCACGGAATTGGTTCTGAAATTCAGAGTGGAAGGCAGACACCTGACCCTGAGGGAAAGCTTCTAGGGAAAATGATCCATGTTCTGAGTCACTCGAGTATGAAAATGTCATATTTGAGGAAAAAAGTTTTCAAACTTTTATACTATCAAAGAAATCCACTCTTATGCTATCAAAAAAACAACTTAATAAAACCTATATAGAGGCTATACCAGTAGTTCAAGAGACCCCAGGTGGAGTTCCTGGTATGGCAGACACTAACCACCAAACCCTTATGAAAACAGAAGCTACCAGGGAGCTACACATCCAACCCAGTGTTGTGAACTGAACTCAGGGCCTTGTGCTGGGCTAAATCCCCAGGCCCCTTTTTGCTTCTTAATAATACAAAATTAATGGAGATGATGAAAACCAGAGTAATCACAAACTTAACAAAATATGGTAGATGCTCCCAGATTACTTTTGGGATAGCCAATAACCAAACACCTTGGAGAATGAACATGAGATTAACTGATCCTTGGGCTGAATTTGACACCAATTTACCCACCAGCATAAAAACAAACAACTAACCCTGGTCCTACACATGTCATGATTCCGCCATGGTTCTCAGAACAGAGCTGCTCCCCACAGTGAGTGGTGGCTTGCTCCCACGGGCTCACCCTCATCAGCAGCACAGTTCATTGTGGTGAAAGGCTTACAGACAGCACAGAAGTTATAGGGTAGCCTTTGGAGATATTACCTGGTCTTTCTCTAGCCTGGAACACAGCGGGTCAGCGTCTGGGGACCCATCTGGGACACTCTTACAGTCTGCTTTATTTGGTAGGTTTCTCCTACTGGAGGGCTCTCCAGCAGAGGGATCTGTCAAACCATCAAAACCTTTTCCATCAGACACACCCATGAACTCTGTGAAGGCATGATCCTCCAGGATGTTTGTGGTGTGTTCTACTGTTACTTCCCTGGGGCAGAATTCTTTGGCCGGTTGGCCATTTTTGCTGGGGCAGGCATCCAGTTCCGAACAGGAGCCAGTCCTGTGTGGCATTCTGGAGTTCTGCTCAGGGACAGTCTGGGACGATGGGCTCCCTTTGGGTAAGGCACTGTTTTCTTTGAGTGGCACCATGATCATCTTATCCTTTCCCAAGCCTCTTCCTATATCTGTCAATTCTTTGTTGGAGGACGGCCTCGGATCATGGACAAGTGACGGTCCAGAGTGCTCACTGTAGTCGGCATCCTTTGTTGGAATGGCTAGCTGGTCTGAGCTGTCGCTGGAGGGGACCACCATGTCAGACAGAGTGGCGTTGGAGGCACTGTGGGAAAAGTAACCACTGGTAATACTGCTGGTGGTAGGGCTGCGAGACACTTCTTTCTCCAAGGCCCGGGAGCTGGACAGGTCTGCTTTAGAAGAAAACCACTCCCTGTTCTCCAGGCTGGCATTGTAAACACTGAAGTCAGCAAACTCCACAGGTACGTAAGGCTGTGAACTCATCAGCTTCCTGTTGATAGCTTCCAGCTCACCGTCTTCCTCCTCCGAGTCCTGAAGAAAGGAAGCCAAACCAGTCATTAGCTCCTTCTAGCTACTGTGTGATTGAGACACTTGACTAGTAAAGGCATTCACATTCCTGTGTTCTGTCCTCCCTTCTTCCCTCCCTTTCTTCTTTCCTTCTTCCTTTGGTTTTTTGAAATGGGATCTCATGTAGTCCAGGCTTGACTCAAATTCTCTATGTAGCCAAGGCTGGCCCTAAATTCCTTAATCTCCTGCCTCTGCTTCCTAATGCTAGAATTACAGGGATGCTGCTCCCTTGCCTGTCCTCTCTTTTCTTAAAAAAATATTTATTTATTTATTATTATTATTATTATTATTATTATTATTATTATTATTATTATTTTGGTTTTTCGAGGTAGGGTCTCACTCTAGCCCAGGCTGACCTGGAATTCACTATGTAGTCTCAGGGTGGCCTTGAACTCATGGTGATCCTCCTACCTCTGCCTCCCGAGTGCTGGGATTGGGTGGTGTGCCACCACACCCGGCTAAATATTTATATTTTACATAAGTTATAGTCTTATATTCCCTCTCCCCTACCCCCATTTGCCTGACATTTGATCAAATAATGTCAACTATTGCAGACACGGGTATATTATTCTCAGAGACTTGTGGAATAGAACCCTATCAACACTCATAGGAAAGCACTCATTTCTTCTATGTTCATTCAGTGTTAATCAGAAAGTTGCCCATCTCTGATTCGAAAAGGGATCGGGCTGATTCTGCTGGCTGTGAGGAGAGGGCAGCCAGAGGCAGCAAAGCCATGCATGCCTTCACTTGGTCTCACTGCCTTCACCTCAGGAAGCCAAGTGCAGGTGGGTAAAGTCATTTGTGAAATGTTTCTGAATGAATTTATGAAGTTGGAAAAATGGTCCCAACAGAATCAACACTCACTACTTCACTAAGATTGTAACGGTCAATCACTGTTTCCCGGTGTTTGTGAGGAGCACACATGGAGGGCAAGCTAGGAGACGAGGAAGGCAGATCATAAGTAGGCTCTCCTCTATAAATTAAGTAGCCGGGGAACTTTGTTAACACTGGCAAACTTGCAAAAGTGGGCATCAACCCAATGTCTTGCCAAACTATTTTTATATAAGGTCAAAACACTGTAACCCATATGGGCATTTTATGTTCAAATAAAAATTTTATCTGATCACCTTAAACTAATCTCATAACCCCCGAACCTCAATTCAAATATTGATGTTACTATTTTTTGTTTTTTTTGAGATAGGGTCTTCTTACTCTGTAGTTCAGACTGGCCTAGAACTCACTATGTATCTCAGGATTGCTCAAAACTGTGACAACCCTCTTGCCCCAGATTCCTAAATCCTGGGGTCATATGCATTAACTGGCATACCAAGCAAGCATTGGTTTTTAAATGTGACTTTTCTTTAACTTTGTCTGTGTGTGTGTTTGGGTGAGCCTGTCTCTTATATCTGGTTTACATGGGCAGCTTGAATTGAACTCAGGTCAGTAGGCTTTGCAACCAAGTGCCTTCAACTATTAAGCCATTTTCCCAGTCCCTAAAATGGGACTTTTAACTGCTGAGCCATATTCCCACCCTCAACTGTGACTTTCAGCACTTGGGAGGCTGAGGTACGAAGACTGCTGTGAGTTTGAGGCCAGGCTGGGCTGCAGAGTGAGTTCCAGGTCAGCCTGGGCTAAAGTGAGGCTCAAAAGACAAGAAAAATGTGACTTTAAGAATATCCACTACAAGATGGGTTGGGCCTGGTGGCTCACACCTTGCCAAGGTAGGAGGATCCCAGTGAATAAGGCCCTGGGTTCAATCAATTAAAAAAAAAAGTGAATAGAAATTAGTTGAAAAAAATCAGTAATCTCACTTCCTTGCTATCTAAAAGGTGAATATAAGATATCAGTGGTAAAGTTTCTGAAATTAGCAAAACAAGTTATTTGGCAACACTTATCTAGCTGCCTCTAAATTAAGTAGCTCTGTTAAAAAAAAATGTTTCCCGAGGTGTACAGCTCTGTGGCAGAGCACTGTCCTGCCTTGTGCAAAACCCTTGGCTCCATCCCCAGCACAACCTAAGAAATAAGCAAAACCCAAACGCCGCTGGGATGGAGTGTACACTCCCTGGGCTGGGCTGGAAAGACTGCAGGGAAGCTCTCCTACACTGGACAGAACAGTCGGAATTTGTAGCCATTTCCTGGATTTTCAGATTCTCTACCTATCATATATAGACTGAAAATTGAATTCCAAGTGTTTGGGTCCCTTCTGTTTCCTGGAAAGTAACACTGACTTAAGTCTCCATGCCCAAACGTACCTGATGCAATTAGTTACCAAGAAACTATCTGTTGCCAAGAAAAGCAATTCTGCAGACAAAATGAGTGGCTTAAGTTATTTCTTTTCAAAACCTTGGAAAACCCAAAGGACCCACAGAGCCCTGGGAGCCTAAATTCAGCAAGGAGGGAGAAGTGACCCAGTGATCCCGTGAGGAAGGTTAGCATAAGGAAACTTATTCCAGGAAAAAAGAAAACTCATTTCCCAACATTTAAAAAGAAACGAAATTTATGGAGTACTGCCTTCAAGGGGAAAATAAAAAAAAGTATTTTATTGGCTTAAAATGCATGCGGAGGGCCCTTAGTTTATACTATAAACATCATTTCTCACTGCATCTTAAAAGGAGCCTAGACTGAGCACCTTCCTACATCATCTTAAGGGCAGAAAGAGTTAAGACCCTACCTAAAAGTGCAGCATGGAGTCCTCAAGCTTCTCTATAGCTATCGTCTTCGTGATTTGATTTTGCCATTTAACTTTTGCAGGTGATATTTACCTACAGATAAAACACTTTGATTTAAAAAAAAAAGGACTAAACCTCATGGTTAAGGAGGTGATTCTCTGCATGGAGCTTTACCCACTTCCACTACGATCATGTCTTTGTAGGTATGAGTGATGGTTGAGTTCAGGACTGTGTCAGCCAAGGACTCCAGTACTTGTGGGCGCTGTCCTAGGGGCTGGTGACTGCCTACTGACCTATACTTTGGAAGTACCTGGACTCACCAGAGCCCACCTAATTTTGCTGAAGGACAGGCCTCTTTGTTTTGTATGTCAGTAACTGTGAGACCTTGCTCAATAATTCTCTTTGGGTCACTGGGCCATTCTCCCTTTGTTCCTTCTGGGAGATGACAGGTATAGACTTTATGATGCCTGTGTGACACCTGAGAGGAGTTTGTGTCTATAGGGAAAAGAATACATTTCTTATTGCTATTCTCTGTCTCATAATGTAGTGGGACATACCTCTAACCCATCCACTTGGGAGGCTGAGACAAGAGGATCCCATGTTTAAGTTCTGCCTGGACAGAACAGTAAGTTGAAAGCCCACATGGGGAACTTAGCAAGACCTTGTTTCAAAATAATAAAAACTCAAGGTCTGGGGATGTAGCTTAGTGGTAGAGTGCTTACGTAGCACATGGTGCTGGACCTAATATTCAATGCCACAATAATATAAAAAAAATGAAAAAGTACCGTTGCCTTTATCTTACTTACACAAGATGGGAAATACATGTGTATATGCTTCTAAATTGATCATCCACATATGGCTTTAAGAATCAAGCATAGCCAGGTATGGTGGCACAAGCCTGCAATCCCCACACTGGGGGCCAGGAAGAGGACTGAGAATTTGAGGCCACTTTGGGCTACATAGTGAGTGCCAGGCTGGCATGGCTATATATTGAGACCTTATCTTAAAAAACAAAAACAAAGTCAAGCATGTATTCTCCATGAAATTATATGTTACTATGGAAATCAATCAGGCAGGTTAAAAAACAAACAAAAAAAATTTCTTGATATTATTACTCAAGAATGACTGCAAATTTCCTCCATCAGCTTAATCACTGATTCTAATTTTTCCAGAGTGGAAGAGAAAAGAAAGCGAACTGGTATCAAGGAAAGGAAATGGTTCATATGCATTTGTAAGAGAAGAAATAAAATTATAGCTTCTAAAGGGAAAATTAAAAAAATTTCAGCTCAAGTAGACAACGCCCTAAAATTTTACCAAAACATCCTAAAAAAACTGCTAAATAGAATTAATTAAACAGTTCAGGAGCCTCCAAGACAGAAAGGGCTCAGCATCCCTCTCTCTCAGGAGAGAAAAGGCCGCTTTCTCAGGTCAGACCCCAGCAAGGGGAAGGGTCCCATTCAACCCTACTCAGCGCCTGCACTTCGCGGTGAATCACTTGGGGCTTCTTGGGCAGAGAGAATGTGGCTCCATCCTACACTGTGCTTGCTGAGGTACATTTATTTCATTTTAAACTCTTCAAAGGAAAGCGAGGGAAGAACCACAGGACCGACTGTGAAGGAGATGACCGAGAAAGCTCCGGAAGGCAGTCTCTGGAGAGAGAGGCACCAAGGTTGATTGTGACAACAGGTTTCAACTCCCTGCCTGTGCACCCCAAGGGGAGAGCCATGCCAGTGAACAGACTCTGTCAGACATACAGCTCCTCAGTGCTCCTCACGAATTGCATAGGGGGTGGTCTATCAGGTAAACTGGGGACCAGCCCATAATTAGACTGCTAGAAGTGAAGGAATGGCTATGGGAATGTCCCCTTTCTTTCTGCATCGTAAATGAGGACAGGAGCTTTGGGGGTGGATGGACAGGGAAATCCTAGAAACAGAGAGGGGTGGCAAGGGATAGGAATGTGGAGAGGAAGGAGGGCCTTTGCTCGCTTTCCTGTGTTTGGAGCGAGGAGTCTTTTCTTAATCCCCACCAGCAGCCCAGCATGCAGACGAGTAGCCAACTGCAGGTCCTGATGAAGAGGCAGTTTCCCAGTGTGCAGCGGTAGCGTATTCTGGCACTGTTATCGGATCTCACACTAATGAGCCCGTGGATGGCTCTGAATGAGACTCCCAACACTCTGCCCAACACAGCCGAACACATGCAGCAGTAAACATCAAGCAGTTGGCTTGGTTTTGTTCAAACCTAGGGAGCCACAGGACAGCAGAAACTGAGACAAAATTATGAGATTGTTTTCCAGGCTTGAAAACATAAAGTTTTCAAAAATTTTTAAATTGAGGTATAATGTATAATTGGAAGTGCCTGGTATAACAGCTACAGTGATCCTATTACCTTAGGCTCCCTAGTGTTGGGATTAAAGGTGTGCACCACCACGCCTGGCAAACATGACTTTTTTTGAGACAGGGTCTCACTATGTAGCCCAGGTTGGCCTCAAATTTACAATCCCCCTGCCACTTGCTTCCAAGTGCTTAGAATACAGGTGTGCACCACCATACCCAGAAGTTCAAATGAGATTTGCTTTTGTTTTCCGAGGTAGGGTTTTGCTCTAGTCTAGGCTGACCTGGAATTCACCATGTAGTCTCAGGGTAGCCACGAACTCATGGCAATCCTCCTATCTCTGCCTCCTGAGTTCTGGAATTAAAGGTGTACACCACCACGCCTGGCTCAAATGTGAAATTTTAAAGTTCTGGAGAATAAGTTGCTACAGGTAGCATTTCAACCTACCTGTGGTGAAATATAAATAAGTCGTTCTAAAAGCAAGGCTGGGAGCAGCCAGGTTAGAGTATATTTTGCCAGCTAGTTTCCCAAGGCTGGAGGGATGACGGTGAGGATTGGTGAAGAGATGCGCTACAGAGCAGCTGCAGACTACACAAGAATCTTGGCAGCAGCATCAGCAACAGAACAGAAGCTTTCAAACATACCCACAGCTAAACACATGATTACTTACTCCAAGTAAGTGCAATTCCTCTAGGTAGATTAACTTCAGAATCTGGGCAATATGCATAGGCACATCAGAGAGATTTCAGTATTAGTTAAAGTGACCTCTTTGTTACATAAATAATGACCAGAGCCTTCCCCCCCTCCTTAGCTAAGGACACTTAGACAGAGAAAATGAATAAGTAAAACAGAATGAACACTTAGAAAGATCACAAGCCATGACCACATTCATGCAAAGTCTCATCAGTAGTCAACAGTTTTCATTTTTCAGCAGACTCAATATGTGTAGTCATTTCTAGTAAAGCATTCTGAAGACAGTCTGTGAAAGGGCTTTAAACCCACCACCAGGCAATATGACAGAAATGGGTCCAGAACTTACAATCTTCTTCTCGAGTTTGCTATTGGGCTCTACTGGCATGATGCTGCCATTGCTTCCTGGGGGCACAATGCAGCCAGGGTTATGTGCCTGAGATGGAGGCATGCTCTGCAAAGGTTAAGACACACAGATGCATCACACACGAAAGACGACGACAGCCATAATATCTATGAAGTACATGCATGTTAGAAAAGCAATGCCAACACTTTCGTCACGAGAGAGTAATGCCGCAGCCACATCTGCAGCCCGAGTTAAACTATGATGAAATCTGACAGGACTGCACAGATTCTGTAGCAAAAAAGTGTCATTAGTTTTGTCAACAAATGAATAAATAAAAGCCTTTAATACTTTTAGAACACCTGGCATCCATCTCCTTCTCACTTGAAAGATAAAAAGCACTCTGAAAAGCCATCCATGCGGAGAGGTAAGACCACAGTAGTAACTGAAAACCTCCTTGGCAGAGTGTGCACTTGAGAGCCAGGCCTTCGAGACTGGGACCCACGAGAGGAAGCCCACCACGCTGCATGCAGGGTCCACCACGGGACTGCAACCTGAAGACCCCCTGGTTCTGATCACACAGCACACACGAGCTGAGCACTTACTTACCTCTTGGCTGAGGAGAGGTCTTGCTTCAAGAGCCGTCTTTCTCTTGTGCTCCTCTTTCACGGGCATGAGGGGCTTCAAAAACTTTGGCGGCTGAGGAGAGAATGCTTTGAAGGGGCTGACGGTTAAGGCATGAGGATTCTCTGACACAGCACAACCTGAAGGAGACAAAAGCACATGCGTTTATGCACATTCGTGGGCACGCGGATGACCAAGTGCTGGACCCCAGCTTGTAGCAGTACTGAAACGTGACTGGTCGTGAGAGGCTCATCTCATCAATGGGCTCATGTTCATTCAGGGGTGAGTTTATAGCTGAATGGGCCTACTTGGCAGAAGATGGTCATCAGGGGTATGCCTCGTCCCTTGTGCTCCTCTGTCTTTCTGTCTGTTTGTCTCACCTTCCAGCCTTCTCCCTCCCTTTCTTTCTGTTCCTGGCTGGTGTGAGGTGAGCAGCCTCTACCATCACTTGTTCCCACTGCCATGATGTTCTGTTTCACCTCAGGCCCATAGAATGGAGCCAGCTGACCTTGGCTCAGAAACCATAAGCTAGAATAAATTGATTTTTTCCTTAAAGTTGATTCCTTTCAGGTATTTTGTCACAGTAATAAGAAACTCACACCTGTGACCACAATAATATCTGGTATGAATGTGAAATTAATATGCTAACGTGATTAAGTATCAAAATGGATGGAGGCAAGATTAGAGATAAATCTGTAATGTTACAGAGAGTTACTAAAGGGTTGGTCAGTTGGAAAAAAAATCAGAAATGAAATCTTTTTTAAGTCTTTTTTTCAAGATCCAGTTTATCTACCACTTACCAGACCAATTCTAGCTCCTGCTGAGTTCCCAGAGCCTTTATGATCCATACATACACTTTGATCTTTTATCATTGTTTTATCTTCTAAATGTCTTATTATTCCCATGGTTATAGTTTAAGGAAGCAAACAAGAGCTCATTAAGTACATGCAATGAATAGTCATATATATGTTGCTGTCTATCCTTTTCCTTGAGCCTCCTGGCTGTATGTGATTAGGGGAAGATAATTTCTTCTCGCTTCTTTTCATTTCTCACCTTGTTTGGACTCCTTCTCCCTGTGTTTTCTTCCCAATTCTTAGTAAAATGTAAGACAGAAAGCAGCAGCTGCTTACAATTCCACAGAATGCTGGTCCCCTCAGGATAGTAGAAGACCATGTATTTAGGCAAAAATAAATATCACCGTTGAGTAAACTCATTTCTCCTATCATATGTGAACTCATTTTAGGAGTCAAAGTCCTATTTTCTTAACCGGTTTCTTGAGTATAAAAATATAATAGAGGGAGATACTCTTTTGGTAGAGCAAAATGTAATGAGAGTTATGCACATCTCAAAAACTCACTTCCAGGTCAGAAGCTCATGTGTTGAAAATGATTTGGAAAACTTAAAGTAACATAGAAAAAGTGTCCTTTTGAGCTGCAGAGGTAGCTCCTGGGTACACACACACACACACACACACACACACACACACACACACACACACACTCACTCACTCACACACACATGCAGCACTATTATTATTTGGATGTGTTGGCTACAAAGCAAAAAGAAACCCAGTAAGTGAACATGATATACTCTGTACAAGAAGACGAGTTTTTGATCCTTTACCCTAAGTAGAATTTCAGGTTCCTATCTCATGATATGAAAGACATCTTCTCATGCCATTCCTAAGTAATTAAAAAGAGATGTCATAGAAAAGAATCTCACCGCTACCTTCTTTGTTTCTTCGAGGTGACTCCCTAGGTAAGGTTCCATAGCATGCTACATCTTGGTAACTGGAGCTGTAGTCAGACACGTCTAACTGGTTCTCTGGCCAACCCTGCAAGGTCAAAATATGGGTCAACTGTGGTGAGGTACTGTAAAATAGGGCGGGGGAGAGCCCAGATTTAAGTTTCTTCCATGTTCAATGACAGTATGTGCTCACATCTCTTTACTTTTAAACACTAAGTGCTGACTATAATAAATATCACAACCAGAGCAAACAAATGTTACTACCTTATTTCCTTCAGATCCAATAAAATTATGAACACGGTAAAATCCATTATGAACCCCATGTGGTCACGTTCACACTCCTCCCTCTTCAGAGGTAGTTATTTGTGTTAATATGGCACATATTTAAGATGACAGGAACATTTGTGTGTGTGTGTGTGTGTGTGTGTGTGTGTGTGTGTGTGTGTGTGTGTGTGTGTGTGTATGCGCACACCCACATAAAAGCCAGAGGACTACCTTGGGCTGTCATATTCAGAAACACTGTCCAACTCTTTTTGAGACAGGGTCTCTCATTAGCCTGGAGTTCACCAATTAGCCTAGAATGGCTGGCTAGTGAGCCCTGAGGATCCTCTTGTCCAGCACTGGAATGGAAGGTATACATGCCATCATGCCTGGCATTTTACGTGGGTGCTGGGGACAGAACTCAGGTCCTCATGCATGAGGCGAGCACCTTACCAACTGATTTATCTCCCAAAACCAAACTGAAATACTTTTAAGAGAATAGAATGGGGCTGGAGAGATGACTCAGCAGTTAAGGCACTTGCCTGCAAAGCCTAACAACCCAGTTTTGATTCCCCAGTACCCATATAAAGGCAGATGCAGTACCCATATAAAGATCACATCCATCTGGAGTTCATCTGCAATGGTTAGAGACCCTGGCATGCCCATTCTCTCTCTGCTTGCAAATAAAAATTTAAAACATTTATTTTTTAAAAAAAGAATAGTGGTTTTATTTATAATTTTGCCTAGGTACCAGCAAAAACTAGGACTATTTGAGGTGAACTAGGTGGTGTAGTGATGACATTTATCTGAGATTTAAAGGCTATAAGTGGCCATGAGACCCTGGGACACTAAGGGGAGGAAACTATCAAATACCATGCACTTTATCTAGCCTTACTTCAACTTCTTAGGAGTTGGCTCCTTCTAAGGACTTGAGTTTAAATTTCTTCTGCAATAATAAAAAAAATGAGGGCTAGGGAGATGGCTCAGAGGCTAAAGGCACTTGTTGCAAAGCCTGCTAGCCTGGGCTCACTTCTCCAGTAGCCATGTAAAGCCAAATACATAAAGTGGCACAAGCATCTGGAGTTTGTTTGCAGTGATAAGAGGCCCAAATGTGCCCACACACTCTCTTTTCCTCTCTCACTTCTCTCTCTGCAATGAATACGAGTATTTAAAAAATGTTAAGTACATACGACATTCTCAAGAACTTAGATTGTGCCAATAACCTAGCTTACCCACACATACATACCTTATCATCTTCATCAAAGCCAGAGAGGTCTGGCCGACTGGAAGAGACCTGTAAGAGGTGAATAGTTTCATTAATGTGATTAATATATTTAACATAATGTTTCTTCCTTTCCTTTTTTTGGAGACAGGGTCTTGATATGCACCCCTGGCTGGAATGGAACTTGCTATGCTACCCTGGCTGGGCTGGACCTTTCAGGGTCCTCCTGCCTCTGCCTCTCAGGTGCTGAGCTTTTAGGCATGGGTTACCATATCTGGTAATTTTCTTATTTTATAGGTACAATACTGCAGACATGGCTGAAGATATGAGCTCTTGTTCCTCTCTTCACTCCCTAGGACTAAAGACTACTCTCAGTTTCAGGTTATTATTTGTGTACTACTTAATTACACGTGCGTATCCATAAACAGTAAATAGTATTATTTTGCATATTTTATACTTCATGAAAATATTATTTAGTCCCCCCACCTCTTGTGTGTGTGTGTTTGAGATAGGGTCTCACAGAAGCTCAGATTGGCCTCTGCTTCAACAGATATCTGACACCACGCCAGGCTCAGTGTCATCTAGTTGTATATACAGCCTGTGTATCCGTACAACTCTGTGTCCTTTGGGGGGGGCACAGAATCTGCTTTTCCAGAGATTTTAGGCTATATTTGTAAGTCATACCAAAAACTCTGCTGGAAATTTGTAATAAGTTTCAATTTCTCTACCAGGGCCTCTTGCTGCTGCAAACAAACACTAGACACTCGTCACACTTTTTGCTTCTGCCTTTCATGGATTGCTGGAAATTAAACCATAGCCGGCAAGCTTTGCAAGTAAATACCTCTAACCACTCAGCAACCTCCCCAGCCATCCAGTTATTTATTTGTTTGTTTGTTTATACTGCTGATGGGGATTGAAGCCAGAGCCTCTCACATGCTAGGTGGGTGTTCTACCACTGAGCTACATCTCCAGCCCTTTAGGATCAAAACAGCTCATAAACTTCAACTGTCTGACATAGTTCTCCATTCTCTCTTAATATATGAGTTCTCCCCCCCCCCTTTTTTTAAAGCACTTGTTAGAAATTCAATGTTTAAAGTTGGGTATGATGGCGCACATCTTTAATACCAGCACATGTGATGCAGAGGTAGGAGGATCGCCATGAGTTCTAGGCCAGCCTGAGACTACATAGTGAATTCTAGGTCAGCCTGGGCTAGAGAGCTAGGGTGAGACTACCTGGGGGGGGGGGAAGAAATTTAATGTTTAAAACACAATTTATCTAAATTTAACTTGAATTTGTTTAGAAAGCGATCCATTTTTCCTACAGTCTCCCACAGCCTGATTTTTGCTGAGTCCTACTGGTATCATTCAGCATTGTCTATTCTATCCTCTTTAAATATTAGTAGTAAAAAATTTTAAATTAATTTATTTGCATATATTCAAAGGAGGGTGGAGAATGGGCACACCAGGGCCTCTTGCCACTGCAAATGAACTCCAGATACATGGACCACTTTGTGCATCTGGCTTTACACAGGTACTGAGGAGCTGAACCCAGGCCAGCAGGCTTTGCAAGCAAGCACCTTTAACTATTGAGCCATCTCCCCAGACCAGTAGCTAGGTCTTGAGTCTTAATCAGCAGCAGGTTCACAATAAACTTTTTAAAGATTACTTCATATGTGTTTTTTTTCTTTCAAGATAGGGTCTCACGCTAGACCAGGCTGGCCTGGAATTCACTATATAGTGCCACTCATGGCAATCGGCCTATCTCTGCCTCCCAAGTGCTGGGACTAAAGGCTGGCCTTGAACTCATGATTCTCCTACCTCAGGACACTGAACACTAAGATTACAGGCTAACATCACCATACCCATTTCTATTCCTTTAACTCTTTATAAGCACTATAAATTTCCCAAGAGTACCTTTCAATCTTCCATTTTTCTTTACTGTCTAGAATTCTCATTGTAAGTGGGGCAACAGGGATCTTAGGCAGTACTTACGTGTTGCACAAGTATAGGCCTAAGTATGTATGTATTCATTTAGCTCAGCTCATGTCCTCATTTGCACTATCAGCTCTACTGGGATAAATGAGATGATCAGAAAGTTTTCTTCCTTTCCTTTTCCCCTGTATGATAGTAAGTAGGGGGATTGCTCTCTAGCCTATTACAAGACAACTGAAAACTTTCTAGCCATTTCCCGGCATTCTTGAGCTCAGGAAGGGATGCTATGCTCGTCTGTGAAAACATCTTGCGTTTCTTCTGCTGCTGCTGGGAAGAGACGCTTCTGAAGTGGTCTCTGCACACATCTGTCCTTGCTCCCCCATGGTTACAAGCAGTTTCTAGGAACTGAGGTTTCTAGATGGTTTGTTGAGAAAGAATGAAAACAGGCCAAGGGAAAACTAGGAACTAAGTGATTGTCTCTAGTGTGCACCCCTTGTAGAAGAAGGTAGGCTCAGCACTTGGGAGCCCCCCACTTCCAGTGCTCTGTGTTCTAGCCCCACCATGGAAGGTCCAACTTGGAGTCCCTCCAGGTCCCAAACCCTTTTGGGGCACACTCACGTTGTGAACATTTGGTGTGCTGAGGCTCCTCCGCATGTGCCGAGCTTTGGTGGAAAGGGCTTCTTTGACAGTGACAGCCTGTAAACATACAGTGATGGAAGACAACATCTGTCATCGTCTCACCTGGTTATGAAAGAACTTGTATTGATTTGGAAAACATTTAGAAAACATAATGCAAGATCGCTTCAATTGCACACACACAAACCCATATTTAGCAGACTAGTCTCTTCGTGTGCCATATTGGTTTTCCCCCCACAATCTATTTAAAACAGCAATGCTGCTAAGCAAAAAGACAGGTGGAGACTTTTTTTTTCTCCAAGTGAACATAAAAACAAAACCCCTCTAGAGTTTCATGCTTTGTAAAATCACTCATGTTTTAATTTCTATAGGATTTCCACGAAGGGAACAGTGACCCTAAAGTCAACTTCTGCTCCTAAGAAATGACTGCATGGCCAGTGGTAGAGCTCCACCATTATTCTAACCTGCAGGTTCTGCCAACAACTCAGAAGGTCACCTGGGTCTAAATCTTAGGGATCCAGTGACAGAACACAGTTCAACATAGGAGCTTTGGGGTTAAGGTACTTGAGTTTACATCGGACTTTGTACCACTTCCTGGCTAACTTCCTCAGCCTCAATTTTCTCATGAAAAAGTGGACTACAAGAGTACTTCCCTCTGAAGGTTATAATACATATAATTTACCTAGCATTATTCAAGCACAGTGCTTGGTAAGTAGGAAGTAATTAAGAAGAGCCATTCTTTGAATTTTGGGAGCTGGGTGTGGTAGTGCTCACCTATAATCCCAGCACCCGGGAAGCTGAGGCAGGAGGATTGCCATAAGTTTGAAGTCAGCCTTTTAGTGAGTTCCAGGACAGCTAGGGCTTCAGAACAAGACCCTGTCTCCACACATGCACACACACATCTCTGATCTCCCCTCCTGACATGTTGAGCTGCTTGGTCTGCCCCTGGTGGGAACGCTGATGGTGGCCCTCCCTCACCCACACACGCACACACACACACACATGCACACACACATCTCTGATCTCCCCTCCTGACATGTTGAGCTGCTTGGTCTGCCCCTGGTGGGAACGCTGATGGTGGCCCTCCCTCTCTGCTCACTCACCTGCCGGAGCCGCTCGAGACTCAGGATGTTCTCCACCTGCAGCACGCCCCGCGTGTACTTCTCGATGTACGTCTCCCCATCTGCTGTGCCCTCGTTCTCACTGCGAGCTGCCAGCAGAGCCAGCGTTTCTCGGTCTTCGATCTCCTCCGTTGCCTGCAGGCACAGGAAGGAGGCGGCTTTACTTTGATGCGAACGCTGTTCTCCCACAAGGGGTGTGAGACCGTGTGCACACACACTCTCTACCTTCTTGTCTACTGATATTTTAAAAGCAGCGTGTTTTACCTTTGGTATATTGGATACTATCTCATAGGTTACACCACAGGAGTAAAATATATTTTTCAATGATATTCTCCTCTTCAAACTCTGTGTGAAACTCTAGTAGAAAAGGAAAGCTGGGTTAAGCTACGGGACAAAACTAAGTTACTTAGTATTTTTCAAATTTGCAAAACCATTATAAATGACTGATTTTAGTACACACACACACACACACACACACAAACACACAGCAACATTCAGCAAAAGCTAAAGAAAAAACTCTTGAACTTCAAAGCTAGATGTGGGGGCTCACACCTACAATTCCAGTACTTGGGAAGCTGAGGCAGGAGGATCACCATGAGTTAGAGGCCAGCCTGGGCTACTGAGTGAGACTCTGTCTCAACCAAAGAAAACAAAATAAAGCAAAAATGAAACAGCAGCCAAATTTGTCAAACCAAAAACTGACTTTAGAAATCTCAAGTTCACCCTTGAGGGACACTGATGCCCAGCTGTGGTTTGGGAGTCAGGTTACAGGCTGTGGCATATGGCAGGGGTTCTCCCTGTGCTAACTAACTATCTTGGCATGTTCCAGAGGGAAGCTGGTCTCGCCTGGGACATCTGAAGAACTTGGGACCTCGGGCACGTGATTAGCAAAGCAGCAGGTCAGGAATTCATGGAACCTGTTCTTTCCTGGTTTTGCCACAAACCTGACTGTGCCTGGTTCCGTGTTTCTTCTTCATGCATCAGAGAAATGCCCCGCTGCCGCCTGCCTGTCTGCCTGCCAGGATTCTAGGTCGTCTATCAGTGATCATGGGAGTGGGCTTAGGGTAAGGCATTTCCTTCTTCTGTGATCAAATGGCAGTGTGGTTGTATACCCCACAAAACATGACTTCATGACAGAGAGGAGAACCATTCCCGTTAATACCTGCTTGTTGTAAATATTGGCTGCAATCCGTTTCCGTAATACTAACTCCATAGCTGCAGGGTGGCTGAGCTGGACCGTGGTCTTCACGATCAGGTAAATCCTTTCATTCTGTGGTGTGACCCGATTCAGGTGAACAGAGTCGTGCACTGAGGAGTCCCAAGAGGCTGTGGCTGAAACCTAGGGGTGGAGAATGGCAAGAGAGATGACAACTTAAATGACAGTGGTTTTATAGGATATACTAGAGAAAGCAGAGTAACCAAATACATTTCTTCTGTGTCGATTTTATTTACTTATTTAGGGGATGTGTGCAGCTTATGTAGTGTGTATGTACATGTGGTATATACACCTGGTGCACATGTACACATGCCCAATGCTGGACATCTTCCTCGGGCGCGCTTCCACCTTATTATCCTCACTGAATGGAGCTCCCTGGGTTTTGGTTAGAATGGCTGACCTGTGAATGCCAGCAGTCCTGTCTCTGTCCTCAGTGCTGAGCACCCATGATTGATTTTTTTTTAA
>PVHP010010120.1:0-48580 GCA_004024765.1 Zapus hudsonius | reverse complement strand
AACCCAGGGCCTTAGGCACTGGAGGCAAGTGCCTTAACTGCTGAGCCATCTCTCCAGCCCTTGCTCTTTTTTTTTAAAGTGCTTATAAGGCAATTTGGTGGGCATAATATATGCTTTTAGCCAGATAACAGCAGGTGTTACTCCCCTAGGGCTCATGACCTGTCCCCACCATAAGCTTTTTTTTTTCTGAGGTAGGGTCTCACTCTAGCCCAGGCTGACCTGGAATTCACTATGTAGTCTCAGGGTGGCCTCAAACTCATGGCAATCTTCCTACCTCTGCCTTCCAAGTGCTGGGACTAAAGGCATGCACCACCATAGACTTTTGACTAGTCTTCAGTACTAGGTGTGCTTTCCCTTCCATGGAGCAGGCCTCCAGTCCATTTAGAGAGCAATTGGTTTCCCCCACAATAAATGTACCACTATTGCCCCAGTTGGCACATCTAGCCTGGCTGGACACTCTTAAAGCTTGCTTGCAAGGTCTCTGTCTGTCTCTCTTCTATCTCTCTCTGCTTGCCAATAAATAAATAAAAACATTTAAAAAATAGCAGGGTGGCGCATGCCTTTAATCCCAGCACTCAGGAGGCAGAGGTAGGAGGATTGTCATGAGTTTGAGGCCACCCTGAGACCACATAGTGAATTCCAGGTCAGCCTGGGCTAGAGTGAGATCCTACTTAGAAAAACAACAAAAACAAACAAACAAACAAACAAAAATTGAAAAAGAAATCATGTTGAATGAGAAAGGTAAAGAAACTGCATTTGGTATGATCCCATGTATGTAAGACAAACATTAAATCTCAGTTGTTTGCCCAGGGCAGAAGGCAAGGAAAGTATGGATAAGATACAAGCTTCTTGGGTGAATGAAATTCTAACCTTCACAGGCATCAACTTAGGTCATGGTGTATTTATTCCAGCAATTTGGATAATTGTATGATGGGTATGCATCAGTAATACTAAACAGCACAATACCAATGATAACATTAGATGAAGTACTTAGAACTAGAATTCTAAATGTGTACCCTTAAAATCCCCTGCAAATTGATTTCTTCTGTTTGTTTTAACCTGCAAAGATCGCAGACCTGGGGCTGGGAAGATGCTTGGTGGTTAAATTCGAGCTTACTTTTAAAGTCTGCCTGGTTCAAGATCCGAGCCACCCATGCAAGCCAGATGTAAAAAGTGGTACAAGCATCTGGCATTTGTATGCAGGCACAAGAGGCCTCGGGTCACCTATGTAGATACACACACTCACATATATGCAAATAAAGATTGTAGTTCTGTATTTTATCAGGGTTATCGCTTCCTTTTTGTTTTTTGAGACACTGAACTCACCATGTAGTTAAGAACGACCTTGAATTCCTGATCCTCCTATTTATACCTCCCCAGGGCTTGGATTTCGCATGTACCACCACTTTGATTCTTGTTTTGAGTATATATTCATCTACTGGTCTTGGTACTGAATTTTGTACCCCAAACTCATAGAGGGGAAAAGGGAAGCACATCCCATTGGGTTTTAGGCCTGCTGCCACCTTTGTTTTTCAGGTCTCCCTTTCCACCACCAGGTAGGGTCTCACTCTAACCCAGGCTGACCTGGAATTCACTATCTAGTCTCAATGTTATTACTTCAAACTCACGGACATCCTTCTGAATGCTGGGATTAAAGGAATGGGTGCCACACCGGGCCCTGCTGTGGGTACTGGGGAATTGAACTCTGGTCATTAAGCTTTGTAGGCAAGTGCCTTAACTGCTCAGCCATCTCTCCAACCCCGGGCTGCCTTTTGATTTGGGGGCATCCAGCTGTTTTAGGTCTTATTTCATGTAACATGCTCATAAGGTAAAATGTGCTAAAATGCATGAAGGCTCTGGATGTGGTGGATGAGCACGAGAATACCTGTAGGAAAATGATGGTATTTCCAATTATCGCCTTATGCCTACATATGCATAAATCAGTGATGAGGTTCTAAACATCCTCTGAAAATTACACATGTATCCCACTCCCTTTTTGTTGGAGACAGGGTCTTGTTATGTAGTTCAGGCTGGCCTTTGCCAGCCTCTCCGAGTGCTGGGATTACAGGCCTGTGCCACCACACCCCTATCCTCAGTTTGGTTATGGCACTGTGTTGTGAACATTGGTGTGTTTTTGTGCTGAGCTTATTTTCCTTTCTCTGGGGTGTTTTTATTTTTTGGTTTTTCGAGGTGGGGTCTTGCTCTAGCCTGGGCTGGCCTCGAACTCACTATGTAGTCTCAGGCTGGCCTCGAACTCACAGCGATCCTACCTCTGCCTCCCGAGTGCTGGGATTAAAGGCTTGTGCCACCACACCCAACTTTTGGGGCATATTTTTAGGAGCAGAATTGGCAGATGAAATAGTAACTAATATTGTGAAGAGCTGTCAAATGTTTTCCATAGCATGGGAATTTTTTTTTTTTTTTACCTGCAATGTATGAAGCCTTTCTTATATAAACCTAAAGTACTTTACAAGCTTCATTCCAGGTCTCACTCTAGCCCAGGGTGACCTGGAGTTCACTATGTAGTCTCAGGGAAGCCTCAAACTCATCCTCCTACCTCTGCCTCTCAAATGCTGGGATTAAAGACATGCATCGCCCAGCTAAACTTCATTTTACCATAAATTGTGGATCCCATGTTGCCAGAATGCAGATATATGTAAGGCTCGAGGTGGTTTTCCTGTGAGACTAGACCAGCTTGTTTATCTTAAGGTATTTTCTAACTCTTAGAGTAATTGAAAGTGCTTCTTTCAATTCTTCATGGTCAAACAGAAAGCATGGCTCTTCTTACTTGTATGCTGTAGTCTGACCTAAATAATGCCTGTTTGGCAAGGGAAATAAACAGATGGCGTCCAAAAGCTGAGTCATTGTTTCAAGCAGATCATTTGTTTCCCTGAGTTGTCCTTTCCTCCCTGCAAAGCAAAACCTTAGGGATATTTTCTGTTGCATCACATGCTCTGAAAAGTTCAAGCCATGCAATGACTTAGTTTGAGACAAGCAGCTTGGGCTACCGTACAGGGACAGTAGTCCAAGAAGGCAAGCCAGGGAAGCACAGAAAAGTATCACAAAGGCTCACAGGGGTTGTTCTACTGACATATATTTTGAAGGGTACTTGTAGTTCACCTTTTCCTAGAACTTTTACAAATTCTAAAAACTTTTTACAAACATTTACAAATTAAAAAAAAAATTATTCTATTTTAGACTCTTCAGCTAAAAAGCCGAAGAACCCAGAATTGAGAAAGAGTAAACAGGGTGCAGTGTGACCTGTCTTCCTCTCAAGAAGCTCCTCTGTGCTTTAAGGAAGTCATAATTGATGTGACTAACAAACACATTTATGGTTTGAAAAATATTTATTCTCAAAAATAAAAAAATAAATAAAAATTTATTCTCAGGGGGAGAGAAAGAATGTGTGTATGTGTGCACACCAGGGTTTCTTGCCACTGCAAGCAAACTCCTGATACATGTGCCATTTTGTGCATCTGGGGATGTCAGGCTTTGCAGGTTAGTGCCTCTGACCACTGAGCTATCTCTCTACCCCATTATTTTATTTTATTTTTGAAAGCAGGGTCTCCCTGTAGACCAGCAGGCCTTGAACTAACAGTGATCCTCCTACCTCAGCCTGCCAAGTGCTGGGATTAAAGGCATGTGCCTCCACATCCAGCCTACTTTTATTTTTATTTATTTTGGTAGGTTCTTGCTCTAGCCCAGGTGGACCTGGAATTCACTAAGTAGTCTCAGGGTGGTGATCCTCGTACCTCTGCCTCCTGGAGTACTGGGATTGAAGGTACATGCCATCACACCTGGAGACACACACACACACACACACACACACATATTTGGTTTTTTGAGGTAGGGTCTCACTCTACCTCGAAATTCACTGTGTAGTCTCAGGGTGGCCTTGAACTCATGGTGATCCTCCTACCTCTGCCTCCCGAGTGCTGGGATTAAAGGCATGCGCCACCATGCCCAGCTCGACATTTATATTTTTAAGGGAATAAAAGATAAGAGAAAACAAGAGCACTTCAGGTAAATATTTTAATTATCATACAAATCAAAGTTTATACACACACATATAACTATAATATATACCATATGCAACTATTTACAAGTAATCACATATATATATCTCGAAAGGGAGCAAATAGAAATATGTGCTAGCATATTGGGTATGATTTTCATTCTTTTGTAATACAGTGAACAAGACACTACACTAAGAGGGATTATGTTCATGCTAGAGAATCTTATATACATGAATTTGCTCAAGAGCATCTCTGTCCAAGTCCTTTTGTGGAGAGACGTCATAGTTCAGTGGTAGCTCTTCAACCCAGGAAGACAACTGTATGTTTGTCTATGCAACAAAAAATTTAAAAATAAGACTATAAATAACACAAAAATTGCACAATAAATCTAATCTTTGGAATATCATGAAATTTTTCTAAGTAATTTACATGACCAATTTAAAAAAATGATTTGCAAGAAGAGAGAGAGACAGATACAGAAAGGGAGGGAGGGAGAATGGGTACACCAGGGCCTCTACCTCCTGCAAACAAACTCCAGATGCACACACCATTTTGTGCATCTGGCTTTGAGCCCAGGTTGTTAGGCTTTGCAGGCAAGTACCTTATCTGATGAGCCATCTCTCCAGCCCTAAGTTTAATTTTATTATTAAATAAACCTTCTTTTTAATAGGAATCTGGAGAACAAAGACATGGTGTTTGGAAAATTCTACACTAGTCAGGTATAGTAGCTTACACCTGTAATCCCAACGCTTGGGTGGCTGAGGCAGGGGGATTGTTGTGAGCCTGAAGCCAGCCTGGGTTATAGATCAAAAATGATCCTAGCTGGACATGATTGCACATACCTTTAATCCCAGCACTGGGGAGGCAGAGGTAGGATTGCTTGTGAGTTTGAGGCCAGCCTGAAACTACATAGTGAATTCCAGGTCAGCCTGGACTAGAGCGAGACCCTACCTCGAAAAACAAAACAAAATTATTTTTTTACACTTCTGTTCTAAGGGACAAAATTATGATGTGGGTATTCATATTTTTAATTTATTTTTAGGTTTCTAGTTTTATTATTTTGTTAGAGAGAGAGAAAGAGAGAAAGAGAGAGAGAGAGAGAGAGAGAGAATAGGCACACTAGTGCCTCTAGTCACTGCAAATGAACTCCAGATACATGCGCCACCTTGTGCATCTGACTTTATGTGGGCATTTTGGGGAACAGAATTTGGGTCCTTCTGCATCGCAGGAAATGCTTTAACCACTGAGCCATTTCTTCAGCCCTTTTATTTTATTTTTTGGTTTTTCAAGGTAGGGTCTTGCTCTAGCCCAGGCTGACCTGGAATTCACTATGTAGTTTCAGGCTGGCCTCAAACTCACAGTGATCCTTCTACTCCTGCCTCCTGAATGCTGGGATTAAAGGGGTGTGCCACCATGCCCAGCCTACTTTTATTTTTTTGAGAAGGAAGTTGAAGACTGGTCTTGGCTCTAAGTGATATTCCTGCCTCAGCATCCAAAGTAGCTGGGACCATGGGCATGTCAGTACTCCCAGCTGTGATGTGTGTGTCTAAGGCCTTTACAACATTTACTAGTGTTTCAACATTCACTACCTAAAACTATGCCTCAGTTAAAAATTGTGTTGAAAGGCAAGGAAACCTACATCTAGATATGAATCATATTTCAGCATTTTTCTCGAGGTAGGGTCTCACTCTACTCCAGGCTTATTTCAGCATTCTTAAAGCCAAGAAAATAAAATCTACAAGCCAGTACTTAAGCAGTAAGATCGTGCTGTTCTATCATGTCACCATTTCAGTAAGAACATTTTTAGAATATTTTAAGAGTTATCAGGAAAAAGCAGAAATTTTGATAACAAAAATGCTGGAAGGTTGGAGATACAGGTTAGTGGCAGAGCTTAGTTGGCCCTATGTATAATCCTTACAGCTGGGTGAGAAAAAGCCAGGATAGTGTTTACATACCTGAAGATCTGAGAGAGAATCTTCAAGACTTGGTACTGTCACTAATAATGATCCTTGCTTCCTTACATTATGGCTGATATACTCCCAGGCTCTAGAATATATTTAAAATTGATATATTAAAACAAAATGTGATTTTATTATCTATTACATAGTATTTTTGTTACCTGTCATTAAGGTTAAAAGGCAAAAAGCTGCTGCGTGTGGGAATGGATGCTTCAAGGCAGGAGGAACTCAAATTCAAGGCCAGCCTGGGCTACATAGTAAAATCCTCTGTAAGCTTTGTCCATTGTAACTTATGTGTAAGTGGGGCACTATGATCACAACTGTTGCTGCCCTTTATTTGGTGATCAAAAAAATAAATAAATAAATAAAAACTAAAACAAAAATCATCTCCCAAGCCCATGAAAGTCATGACTATATGAATAGCTTTCCACTGAACAAACTTTTCAAAAAACATTTAAGTGGTTAATTTCACAATGATCCTGACCTGATAGCAATTGGTATGGGGAAAAAAGAATATGAATCTGTAGAAGATAAAGTAGCTTGGTGTGGTGACACATGCGTGTAATCCCAGCACTGGGGAGGCAGAAGTTCAAGTCCAGTTTCAGCTACTTATCAAGTTTGAGGCCAGCATGAATTAGAGGCAATATTGTTTAAAACAAAACACAGAGAGAAAGTGAAGTAGTGGCAGAATAAAGAGGTTTAGCAATTCATGATTCTACCTAATATCAATTATTTGGTCTACAATTCTGTGTATTTGAACTTCTGTGCAGTGGAAAACTTACTGATGCAGCACTGGACACTCACGCACACAATTCCCTTCATGTGCACAAGGAAAAGGGCTTTTGTGCATTCCAACATTCAAATGCCATGAAGAAAAGTAAGAGGGCTGGGGAGATGGTAAAGTGCCTGCCACACACCATGAGGATTTGAGTTCAGATCCCCAGAACCAGGTAAAAGCTCAGTGTGGTGGCATGTGCCGGAAATCCCAAGCACTGCGGATGCAGAAACAGGAGCCCTGGGACCCTGGCTAGTCCAGCATACATACATGCTATACATAAAAAGCACTGCTTAGTTCCTTTGACATAATACCTGACAAGAAGCAGACTACAGAAGGGTGTATTGTGGCTATGGATGCCAGAGAATATATCCCATCATGGCAGGGAAGGTATGGCAGTGAGAACAGGAGGCTGCTGGTTACATTTACATTGCATCTACAGAGAATAGGAAGTGAGGCCAGGCCATTGAAAACTCAAGGCCAGCTGGGCTTGGTGGCACATCTCTAGGAATTGTCTGGTTAGAGAAATCTTCCTCTAGGTCTTAGTAGGTCAAAAAGCATCTAATAAATACAGCAGGAGCAGAAGAGTCAGAAATGTGATCATAGATTAAAGATTGGAATAAACTCTAGGAACATACCATTATTCCCGTAAGGGGATTATAGCACACAGGTAGCAACACTTGCCTATCATGCACAAAGCCCTGGGTTCAATCCCTAGCATGGAAAGACAGAACATTCTGTTTCACTTTTTATTTTTTAATTTTTTAATTTTATTTTTTTGAGGTAGGGTCTTGCTCCAGCCTAGTAAATTCATCTGGAATTTACTATATGATCTGCAATTCACCCTGAGTTCAATACTTGAAATCAGGGTGGGGCTGAAGAGATGGCTTAGCGGTTAAGGCTTTTGCCTGCAATGCAAACCTGAAAAAGGGCCTGAGTTCGATTCCCCAGTGCCCATGTAAAGACAGATACACAAGAGGGCGTATGTGTCTGGAGTTCATTTGCAGTGGCTGGAGGCCCTGTTGTGCCCATTCTCTCTGTCTGCTTCTCTCTCTCTCTCAAATAAAAATAAGTAAAATATTAAAAAAAAAAAAAAAAAAGAAAGAAATCAGGGTGATCCTCCTACTTTTGCCTCCCAAGTGCTGGGATAAAAGGTGTACACTACACCTGGCTACAACATTTTTTTTAATGCTCACTTATAAATCTTGCTTAATTCCCAATTTCAGAATGGGAGAGTGTGGCGGTTTGATTCAGGTGTCCCCCATAAACTTAATGTTCTGAATGCTTGATCCCCAGCTGATGGCAATTTTGGAATTGGAACCTGTTGGAGACGTGTTGTTGGGGGCAGGCTTATAGATGTTCTAGCCAGCTTCCTGTTGCTGTCGTCCACCAGATGTTGGCCAGGAGGTGATGTCCAGCCTCTGCTCATGCCATCGTTTTCCCTGCCATGATGGAATTTGTAAGCCAAAACAAACCCTTTCCTTCCAAAAGATGCTTTTGGTCGGGTTCTTTCTGCCAGCAACGAGAGAGCTGACTGCAACATATCTGCAATATGTTATTTTATAAAAAAGAAAATTAAGGCAGTGAAGAGTAAAAAAGAACTGCTGAGATCTGCTATCTAATTGTATCCTTGACTACTAAGAAAATTTTATATGTAAATAATTAAATGTAACATTTTTCATAATTAGACAAAGACTTTTGTTAAGTTTTTGTCATATATAATATATATATCACCTTAGCTGTTACTCTCTGTACTTGAGAAAGAAGTAGGAGGATCACTGTGCCTGGGACTACAGGTGAGTTCCAGGTCAACCTGGGCCAGATACCTCAACCCCACCCCCCAAATTAATAATAAAAAATAAACTTTAAAATAAAAAAAAGTTTAATATGTGAATGAACATTTCTAACATACTAACTTCATTTTATACCTTGCTGCATGTGTGTTATTAACAGATTCTTGCTTGACAATATAACATACCTGGTCTGTTCAGTCTCATTAAGAAAATATTCGAAGACATTATTCATTATAACAACATCAGCGATCTGCAGAAGAGAGCCCTGGGTACAGATGTCTGCATGGAGCACCTACAGAAGAATGAGCTCAGGTGAGAATGAGACATTGAGCAGACAAACACAAGCACCCGTTGTCTCCCTTGTGCTGGCACGCCTGTAAGAGACAGTCACCATCTAAGAAAAACCCAAGTTTGTCAAGAATCCTTTTGGGCTGGAGAGATGGCTCAGAGGTTAAGGCACTTGCCTCCAGTGCCTAAGGCCCTGAGTTCAACTCCCCAGGACCCACATAAGCCAGACCCACAAGGTGGCGGCCCTGGTGTCTGTCTGTCTGTCTCTCATCTCTCTGCTTGAAAATGAATAAATAAAACTTTAAAAAAAAGAATCCTTTTACATGCATTACTTCTTTTTTTGAGAGAGAATATATGTATACCAGGGCCTCCTGCCACACAAATGAACTCCAGACATGTGCCACATTGTATATCTGGCTTTACATGGGTGGTGGGGAACGGAATCTGGGGCATCAGGCTTTGCGATCAAGCATCTTTAACCATCTCTTCAGCTCTAGGTGCAGACTTCTGTTAGGTATGCTATTTTAATTCTCTGCCTAGTGGTTTCTCTACTATAACTATACTAATGGACCTATGTCCAGATTATGGCCCCATTGCCAAGTAGTTTTGTATTTGGGTCTTTTTTATTTTTATTTTTTTAAAATTTGAGGTAGGGTGTAGGGTCTTGCTCTAGCCCCTAGTCGAGGCTTACCTGGGATTCACCATGTAGTCTCAGGCTGGCCTCAAACTCACAGCAATCTTAGCCGGGCGTGGTGGCGCACGTCTTTAATCCCAGCACTTGGGAGGCAGAGGTAGGAGGATTGCTGTGAGTTCGAGGCCACCCTGAGACTACATAGTGAATTCCAGGTTAGCCTGGACTAGAGCGAGACCCTACCTCGAAAAACAAACAAAACAAAACAAAAAAACCTCACAGCAATCCTACCTCTGACTCCTGTAATGTTGGGATAAAAGGCATGTGCCATTATGCCAGGCCTTGAAGCAGGTCTCTCGTTTTTTTTTTTTAATATTTTATTTATTCATTTTCAAACAGAGAGAGAGAGAGAGAGAGAGAGAGAGAGAGAGAGAGAGAGAGAGAGAGAGAGAGAGCGCGAGCTGGTTTATGTGGGTCCTGGGGAACTGAACCCGGGGCCTTAGACACTGGAGGCAAGTGCCTTAACCACTGATCCATCTCTCCAACCTAGGTCTCTTGTTCACTGCTGCATATGCCAAGCTAGCTGGCCTGTGAGCCTCCAGGGATTTGCCTGTGTCTGCCTCTCATCCTGCCACAGGTGTGCTAGCATTATAGATGTTAGTGCTAGAGCACTCAGCTTTACAAGGGTTTGGAATTCAGGTCCTTGTGCTTTATGGCAAGTACTTTATCCATAAGACACCTCCCCAGCTCAACTGTTATTTTTCCACAAGTGAAATTAAGCATCTGTACTGATTCATATAATCAAAAAAAGATAAGTTACATTTTATTTTTCTTCTATAGGAAAAAAGATAGGTTATAACCTAATCTATCTAAGACATTCACATCATCTCCTGAAGGCTTACAAGGATAATAAATAGCTGAATATTATATAGCCCTTTATTTCAACATTTGTACTTTAAATATATTGCTAACAAACCTCTGGAGTTAAAAAAAAATGCTACTATCAAAACTATCTGGCATGGAGAAAACAAAAAAAATCTGTACTTTCTTATATCAAATCAATGCAATCTTTCTAAACAACAGCAAACAAGAATAGTTTAGAAACAAGCCGGGCGTGGTGGCATGCCTTTAATCCCAGCACTCTGGAGGCAGAGAGAGGTAGGAGGATCACCATGAGTTCAAGGCCACCCTGAGACTACATAGTGAATTCCAGGTCAGCCTGGGCTAGAGTGAGACCCTACCTAGAAAAACAAAACAAAAAAAGAATAGGTTAGAAACAGAACAGATAAGGTAAGATTCAAAGAGGAGCACATGAAATATAACTGAAAGGGTACCTTTATTCTGTCACTAAATTGGTATTTTTTAATGATCATTTCCTGCAGTTGGCAAAAGTCCCCATTCAATTCTACTCCATAGAGTTGTACTGCTGAACTGTAAAGGTAGCCCTAAAACAGAAAGACATGGTACAAATGAATTGAGTTGTACTTGTGGGGTTATTTCTATTTGACATTTAAAAAGTCAAACTATACCTTACAACCTCCAGAACATTACTTGTACTTGTACTGATCAAGGCCTTGATTGTAGTTCACGAATTTCCTTTTACCTCACCCTCCCAAGTGCTGGGATTAAAGGTGTACACCACCACACTGACCCTGTGGCCCACTCTTGTGCATGCATGGGGCTCGCACATTTATACACACATGCATACACCACACCCACACATACTTACAACACATATGCAAAAAACATTATAAGGCCACCCTGAGACTACATAGTGAATTCCAGGTCAGCCTGGGCTAGAGCGAGACCCTACCTTGAAAAACCAAAAAATTATGAACACTGATACCATATTTACATAGAAACATTTATTTAGCTTTTTTTTTGGTTTTGTTTTTTTGAGGTAGGGTCTCACTCTAGCCCAGGCTGACCTGGAATTCCCTATGTGGGCTCAGGCTGGCCTCAAGCTTACCGCGCCTGGCATATTTTATTTTTTACATGGCTTTTTTTTTTAATTTTTAAAAAATTGAGATAGACTGTCCAGAGGCATGGCACCCATCAGTAACAACACACTTGGGCCAAGAAGACCGGGCTGAGTACTAGGATCTACAGGATCCCTTGCCACAAGGACTAATACAGACAGCCCACGGAGGAAGATATCCAACTGATCAGGGATGGGGAGGGCGGGGAATTGGGGAATTCGGGATAACAATGCATTGTTTGCCCACTAAATAATGTAACTCATTATGGACAATAAATATATATTTTTAAAAAAATTGAGATAGCCTGGCGTGGTGGTTCACACCTTTAATCCCAGCACTCGGGAGGCAGAGGTAGGAGGATTGCCTTGAGTTCAAGGCCACCCTGAGACTACAGAGTGAGTTCCAGGTCAGCCTGGACTAGAGCGAGACCCTACCTTGAAAACCAACCCCCCCTCCAAAAAAATATTAAAAATTGAGATAGGGTCTCATTATAAAGCCTAAACTGGCCTCAAACTTGAGATTCTCCTGCTTTAGTCACCTGTATGCTGAGATTATAGGTGTGCCACCAGGCCCAGGACTATTTTTTTAAATTTTATTTTATTTTAGTTTTTTGACTCATTAAAAACCATGAGTCCAAGGCCAACCAAGGTGACATGGCAAACCTATCTCAAAAACACACACAAAAAAAATCAGGCTGGAGAGATAGCTTAGTGGCTAAGGTGCTTGCTTACAAAGACTGATGGCACAGGTTCAATTCCCCAGGACCCATGTAAAAGCCAGATATATAAAGTGGCTCATGCGTCTGGAGTTCAGTTGCAGTGGCAAGAGGCCCTAGGTGCCTATATTTTCTCTCTTTACTTGCAAAGAAATAATAAACAAAGTTAAAGTAAACTAATAAAAATCAGGGGCTGGAGACTTGGCTCAGCGGTTAAGGCACTTGCCTCCAGTGCCTAAGGCCCCGGGTTCAATTCCCCAGGACCCACATAAGCCAGACCCACAAGGTGGTGGCCCTGGTGCTCTCTCTCTCTGTCTCTCTCTCTCATCTCTCTGCTTGAAAATGAATAAATAAAAAATAAAAAATAAATGAATAAAATCAGGAACAGGAGAGATGGCTCAGTGGCTTTACCAGAATTAACATCTGAGTTCAATCCCAGAACCTACATCAAAATCTAGGTGTGGTAACACCCACCTGTAACTCTAACACTGAGGGGCAGAAACAGGAAAATCAATGGGCCTTGCTGGCAATCTAGTCTATCTGAAAACCAATGAGCTCCTGTTTCAGTGAGAGAAATATAGTAAAAGAGTGATAGAGAACACTCATGTCTTCCTTTGATCTCCACCTGTACACATCTAAGCACACACATAAACCATACTACATTACACACATACCAACAAAGGAACAAAAAACCCCACAAAACAAAAAGCTGGGTGTGGTGACTCCTAGCTCTTGGGAGGTTGAAGCAGGTGGGTTACTCTGGAGTTTAAGGACAGACTGGCTACAGTGAAACCCTGTCTCAAAAAACAAGAAACAAAACAAACAAAAAACAATACAATAAAACTAAACCTTATAAACCAAAACAAAAACCTATTCCAGAAAACAAACTCCCCAAACAAAAATAACAATAACAATAACAAAAGCCATCAAACTTCTATTTACAGTGCTGAAATCAAGCACTGAAGTTAACTGCTTACATGTGAAGTAAGCAATGACACTGGGAAGTGGTAGCACCTGTTCTAGGCAGGGGCCACTTGTTTGAACAAGTCTGTTAATGACATTAAGAGTTTGACATTTGAGTTTTTTTTGTTTTTTATTTTATTTTTTTTTCATTTGACATTTGAGTTTTTGATAAAACCTTTTAAGAATATTAGAAGTACTCATGAGTAGATTTTAATTAATTAATTAATTTTTTGGTTTTTTGAGGTAGGGTCTCACTCTAGCCCAGGCTGACCTGGAATTCACTATGTAGTCTCAGGGTGGCCTTGAACTCATGGTGATCCTCCTACCTCTGCCTCCCAAGTGCTGGGATTAAAGGTGTGTGCCACCACACCCGCCTCATGAGTAGATTTTAAAACAAAAGCCATGTTGAAGTGGTATTTCAGAAACAAATATCTATGTTCAAATTCTGGATTACAGAACATTTGAGTAAGATGTGTCCTTGGACATCATTCAGTGTGTTAATTTACAGATGGGAGTCAGAGGTCCAGGGACACTATGTGACTTGCTATGGTCATCCAGGGATTTCTTAGGCCAAGTAAATTTGTCATTTTTTTTTTAGTTTAGATCAAAGTTCAGCATGCCATTTAATGACCCAATGACTCAGACTGGTCTTGAACTCATAGGGATCTTTCTATCTCAGCCTCCCAAGTGCTGGGATTAAAGGCGTGCGCCACCATGCTTGGCTTTAGCACACTATTGTAATACAGCACTAACAAAAACAAGAGGGTGGACATGGTGGCAAGCCTATGATCACTTGGCAGGCCAAGGCAGAAGGACTAGGTTATCCTTAGTTACACAGGGAGTTTCAGGCTAGCCTGGTCAGTATGAGCTTGTCTCAAACAAAACAAAACAAGGTTAGAAGGCAGTTGACAGTCACATGCTCTATTTTGTTACATTTGTCATTCATAAATCAAAGAGCTCTTCTTGGAAATTCCAGGCTCAATTATTCAATTAAATAGAGTTTAGGAGCCTGCAAATGTATACTTTTTTAACCTTATCCTGTTTAATAAATAAAGCCAAGCTGTCACCTGAGATGGTGGCAGGCAAAACTGTCACTAGCAGAAGAAAGGATTTCCCAAATGTCGAGTATGTCCACAAGCTGGACTTTACCCCATAAAGGACTGTGCCAAGTCTGGAGCCAACGTCAACTAAGACTTTTCCCGACAGATCAGGGAGTACATGATGATAAATGAACTTCAACTCCATGAGGGAGAAGGAATGAGAAATGAATCCTGCAGAATCAGAACAGAGTGAACACCAGTTATTTTTGACTATTAATGATGATTACATTTCTTTCTTTCTTTCTTTTTTTGGTTTTTCGAGATAGAGTCTCGCTCCAGTCCAGGCTGACCTGGAATTCACTATGTAGTCTCAGGGTGGCCTTGAACTCACGGCAATCCTCCTACCTCTGCCTCCCGAGTGCTGGGATTAATGGCCACATGCCCAGGCTTTTTACAAACATTTTGACAACCTTCATACATATACACAATGTTTCCTGATCATAATCCCCTCCCCACCCCTCCTTTACTCCCCTCTACTATCCCACCCACTGAACCCCTAATTCTTTTCAACAAGTCCATCTTCTATTTTGATACTATTTTTGCATTGTTTAGGTAGCATCAGCCACTGTGAGCTCATAAATGCAACCATTACTTTGTGTCTGGGAGATGGCTTCCCAAAATACTCCTCTCCATTCTTTGGCCCTTACATTTTTTCTACTATCTCTTCTGCAATAGTCCCTTCTTTACATTGAGTTGTAGTTACAATTCCCATTTTAATTATCTTCTACTGTTCCTGCCCTAAGTTTCTTTCTTTCTTTTTTTTTTTTTTTTTTAAGAGAGAAAAAGGCAGACACACAGAGAGAATAGGCGCATCAGGGCCACAGCCACTGCAAATGAACTCCAGAAACATGCACCATCTTGTGCATCTGGCTTTACATGTGTACTGGGGAATCAATTCGGGTCCTTCTGCTTTGCAGGTAAACGCCTTAACTGCTAAACCATCTCTCCAGCCACTTGTCCTAAGATTTTATTCACTGAAGACCATCAACATCAAATGAAGATTATATTATCTAGAAATAAAATCTTAAATAACTAAAGCAGCTAAATTTAATCCCAAATTTTATGCACAACACATTTATATTGGCAACAAATTCCCAATTTGGAAGCAATTACAATTACCCTTTGAGAATGACAATGTCTAGTCTTGGTAAAGATAAGCACAAGATTACCTGCCTGGACAGGTAGCCCACTCTAAGTGATAGTTCTCAGTCTGAGCCAACAGAAATGTACGCCTGAAGCAAGAGCCTGGGCAATCCTATGGAGCCTGAATAAAGCATACTGTAAAAGAAGAGGTCAGGAGTCAGCCTAATTTTCCCTCTGAGGGACAGAGGGAAAGAGCAGTATCTGACTTCCCAAGGGCATATTTCCCATGGAAAAGAAATCAGCATATGGCTGTATACCCATCTCTGTTGAGTATATGAAATGAGTCAGTTTTCCTGTATTCAGTCATTTCTCATTAGTTTTGGACTTAAAGAGTAACCCCAGATTTAAACAGTTTCTAGATGTGAAAACCATTTTCTAGATAGGACATCAAGTAGCTTAGCCTACCTAGATAAAATTTCTGTATACTGTCCCTAATTGCAATTTTATTATATTAAGTTGGATTTTTATTTTATTTTTATTATATTATTATTTTTTTTATTATATTATTATTATTTTTATTATATTTTTATTTTTTGGTTTTTCTGAGGTAGGGTCTCACTCTAGCCCAGGCTGACCTGGAATTCACTATGTAGTCTCAGGGTGGCCTTGAACTCCTGGTGATCCTCCTACCTTTGCCTCCCGAGTGCTGGGATTAAAGGCGTGCGCCACCACGCCCGGCTGGCTTTTTATTTTAAAAAATGTCCAAATAGCTTAGTCAAAAACTTTCCCACTTATAACCTGGAAGAAAACATACACACAAAGTCCTTAGCTTTGCACACTTGAGTACCTACCTAAAGGTGCTGTCTGGTGAGAGCCACATGCCATGCAGTAGTTTCTGCTCATTTTTCCTTCTTCACATAATGAATCAATAAAGTCTTCATCATAAAGGAATGCATCCACGTGGACTGTGGGCTCAGGCTGCTGCTGTATCTGGAGTAAAACAGCGAAAGAAACAAAGTACAAAGAAGCTTCTCTTTACTGCAAACAAGGCAGAAGTGTCAGCGGTTCTGATGCTGTGATCCCGGGGCAATCAGCTTCTAGCTCACTTTACTACTACTAGCTTGGAAGAAAGTAAAACATGGCTACTAGAAAAGGAGTTTTAGAGATTATCTTCTCTAAGTCTCAGAGTTTACAACGAAATCAATGCCCAGAGCAAAGAAAGTAACGATGCTCGTAAGAGACAAGGCTGACACCAGTGACAGAACTTCCATCAGAATATTAATCACGAACTACCAAAATGTTAGTAAGTCAGCTTTGTCAGGAAAGTAAAGTTTTCAAATAATCAAACTATTATTAAAACTTCAATCTTATAGCTGGGCATGGTGGCTCATAACCTGCAATCTCAGCACTTGGGAGGCTGAAGCAGAAGGAATGCTATGAATCTGAGATCAGTCTGTGCTAACAGTGAATTCCAGACCAGCCTGGGTTACAGAATAAAACAATGTCTCAAAATCCAACAAAGAAAACACTTAAAACTTATAAACAGTAGCCCTTTATTAATCCTGGCAATATGCAATAGCAACTACAAAGGAAAAAAGTCTGCTTCCTTTTACCTTAACAATAATAAAAGAACCCTGTGTGAATACCTAAAATTTTATATCCACACAAAAAACCCTGTATCTTTAAATTAAGCATGGAAATACAAAAGGATTTGAAAGAAACCAAGGAAGATAATAACAGTTTAATTCACTACAAAAGTACATATTATAGGTCAATATTAATAAACAACGAATAATTTCCTTTTTTCCTATCTTATGTATATCATGATACTGACTGTTTAACAACATCGAAACTATATTACAAATATTTATCAATTCTTCCATTACTTCCTACTTTCTTCCTTTGAAAGTCCACTCTGAAGAACTGGGTAGTCCCCAAGACTCAGTAATTATTCAGGATATAAAAAACACTATTAATAATACACAAGATTGCCACCCTGAGACTACATAGTGAATTCCAGGTCAGAAAAAGAATATACAAGATTGACTGGGCATAGCGGCAGAAGTAGGGGGATTGCAGTGAGTTTGAGGCCAGCCTGAGACACATAGTAAATTCCAGGTCAGCCTGGACTAGAGTGAGACCCTACCCTACTTCGAAAAGCAAAACAAAAAATAATACACAGGGTGGGGCTGGAGAAATAGTTCAGTTAAGGTGCTTGTTTGCAAAGACTGATAGCCTGGGTTCAATTCCCCAGTACCCACGTAAAGCCAGATGTACTAAGTGGTATGGCAAGAGGCCCTGGTGCACCCATTCACTCTGTCTTCCTCTCTCTCTGATACAAAAAGTACATACATAAAACAGATGTTTATATATGTATATATATATATATGTATGTGTGTGTGTAAAAAAGGAATACACAGAATTTAAGCCATGTATGCTGAGCATGCATTATATGCTGAGGCAGAAGGACTGCTTTGATTGTGAGGCCAGCCAGGCCTATATACCAAGACGGTCTCCAGTCTCAAAAACAACCAACTAAACAAACCCCAAACCACACCACACAGACATAATCTGAAAAGGCCAGGCATGCTGGTACATGCCTGTAATTTCAGATGGAGGTAGAGGCAGAAGGGTCAGGAGTTCAAAGCCATCATTGCCTAACATAGTGGGTTTGAGGTAACTATGAACTAACATGAAACCCTGTCTCAAACAAAACAAAAGCGGGCGTGGTGGCGCACGCCTTTAATCCCAGCACTCGGGAGGCAGAGGTAGGAGGATCACCGTAAATTCAAGGCCACCCTGAGACTATATAGTGAATTCCAGGTCAGCCTGGACTAGAGCAAGACCCTACCTCGAAAAACAAAACAAAACAAAACAAAACAAAAAAGTTTGGGCTGGAGAGATGGCTCAGAGGTTAAGGCACTTGCCTCCAGTGCCTAAGGCTCCTAGTTCAATTCCCCAGTACCCACATAAACCAGACCCACAAGGTGGTGGCTCTGGTGCTCTCTATCTCACTTTCTCTCTCTCTGTATCTCTTGGCTTGAAAACGAATAAATAAAATATATATAAACAAAAGCCCCACCTCTAAAAAGAGAAACAAAAAGACAGTATATGATTCTTCTTCTCAGGAATTTAGGCATAAAAAGCATGTGGAGGAAGGCCATTTTTTATTAGTGGGTAGTTAGTAGTTATCTAGCACGTGGGGGACCCTAGGTTAATCCCTAGCACCACAAAAACAAAGTGCTTGCAAGTTACTCAGTGAAGAAGAGATTAGCTTTATTAGCTTCCTTCCCTTCCCTCTCTTCCCTTTCACCCTTCTTCCCTCCCCCCTTTCTTTCTTTACTTATGACTTAGAGAGGAGCCTGGGAGATGGCTGTGTTTAAAGTACTTGCTTATAAAGCCTGATGGCCCAGTACCCACATAAAGCTAGGTGCACAAAGTGGTGCATGTGTCTGGAGTTTGTTTACAGTGGCTGGAGACCCTGGCACTTCTATCCTTTCTGTCTCCCTCTCTCTGCTCTTTCAAATAAATAAAAATGTTTTTAAGCCGGGCATGGTGGCGCACGCCTTTAATCCCAGCACCCGGGAGGCAGAGATAGGAGGATCACTGTGAGTTCAAGGCCACCCTGAGACTACATAGTGAATTCCAGGTCGGCCTGGACTAGAGCGAGACCCTACCTCGAAAAAACAAAAAACAAAAACAAACAATATATATATATTTAGGGTGGAGGGATGGTTCAGGAGATAAGGCACAATTTCCCAGTGTCCATGTGGGGCCGGATATACATGGTGGCACGTGCATTTGGAGTTCATACAGCAGCTACAGGCTCTGGTGCACCTAGCCCACTCTATCTCTCTGTAAACAAATAACATTAAAAAAAAAAAAAAAGACTTAGAGAAGCTTTATTAGAATAAGAGAAGAAAAGAGAAAAAAAAATGTACAGAGGCCTCCTGCCAAGTAGAAGGCAGGAAGTGGTGGAAAGCCCACATGGGAATAGGGGTCCCCGCCATCTCAGCCCAGACAGCTTATCAGAGCAGGAACCTGGAGGTTCTAGCAAAAGAGAGCTAGCTTTATTTTAAAATGTAATGTTAGAGCCAGGCATGGTGGTGCACACGTTTAGTCCCAGCACTTGGGAGGCAGAGGTAGGAGGATCACCATGAGTTTGAGGCGACCCTGAGACTACATAGTGAATTCCAGGTCAGCCTGGGCTAGAGCGAGACCCTACCTTGAAAAACAAAACAAAAAATAAGTAAATAAGTAAATAAATTAAAAATAAAAACCAAGGTTAAGTTGAGGGATAGCTAGTTCAGTCAGGAAAGTGCTTGCCCCTCAAGCATGAGGACTTAAATTCAATCCCCAGAACCCCCCTTCCTGCAAAAAAAAAAAAAAGAAAAAAAAAAAAAAAAAAAGGCCAGATGTGGTGGCGTGGTCACAGTGCTGGGAAAGTAGAGACAGATGCTCTTTTAGCCTAATCAGCAAGCTCCAGGACAATGAGGGACCTTTCTCAAAACAATGCAATCAGGGTTCCTGAGGAATGTATGATGCCCGAGACTGTCCTCTGGATTCCACACACATGTGCAAACCTGTGCATATACTGCAGCCCCACACACAGAGATTCAAACATGTAATAAAAAATCCTGACCATCCCTCCTGTATGGGTTGAGAGTTGGAAGTGAAACAAGTAAAGAACACATAATGAATGGAAGAGCAGAAGGAAGCTAGTAGGTGAACTTTACCCATGACAAGAGGGAAACGGAACAGGGAAGAGGAAAACCAGGACTGTGTACTCAAGGCCAGGCCGTTGGCACCTGATCTTTATAAATGGTACTGGAGAGCCCAAAGGAGTGGAGATATAGTTGAAAAAGTAATGGAAGAAGATGCTCAGAGACGACTTTAGAACTGACCAGACCATGAAGCTGTGGGGTCAGGAAAAAAGAAGACTGCCAGTGGTGCTAAGAGAAAACCAATGTGATTTAATACACTTACTTTCTGCAGGGCTAGGTGTTCTGACGAAAGCATGCTTTCCAGGGGCAAGCAATGCCGAAGGTCATCTGCTATGCTTTTCAATATAATGTCGTTATTATCTTCAGTGAATTTATCAAAATCTTCTGGAAAAAAAAAAGCAAAAGAAAAGCTTTTATACTTAGTCATACTTAGATTAAATGACTACAGAGGTACTTTCTACCAGAGAGCATCAATTTATGAAAATAAACCTTCCAAAATAATTACAGATTTAAGTGTTAATCCAAATACCATTTTAACATGTTGATTTCTTTCATTCCCCCAAATTGCTCATCAAATAAAGGCAAAGAAAGCATGTTCAATTTGAACTACTTTTATTTTTATTCAAGAATAGTGCTCCTTTAGTTTTCAGGATCTTAAATTCACTAATAATCAAATATTTTTCTCTGCTAAATGAATAACGTGACCATGTTGAGGACTTCCCGCAGACACAGCAGTACTGCCACCGACTATACAGTGAGCCTGTTACCATGCTGCTCTGCTGCACTTCAGTAAGATCAAGCCGGCCAGGAACTGAGGAGGGGCAGCAGCATGGGTCGCTGCCCATGGATTCTTCTTCTACCTGACATCACTCTAGATACAGGATTCTCTCTGCTTCCGTAGGAGCAGCAGTAGTTAATAGTGAAATAAACTATTTGCTCTGAAGTGACCGGGAAAGGCCTTTTAGCTCTTTATTTTTATTTATTTATTTAGTTTTTCGAGGTAGGGTCTCACTCTAGCCCAGGCTGACCTGGAATTCACTAGGTAGTCTCAGGGTGGCCTTGAACTCATGGCAATCCTCCTACCTCTGCCTCCCAAGTGCTGGGATTAAAGGCGTGCGCCACCACGCCTGGCTTTAGCTCTTTATTTTTATTCCTCACATATATAGCATAATATTTCAAGTTGTTACATCACACAATTTCAAGGAAGCAGAATATATATTAGAGAAAAAAACAATATAAAGATGTATTTTTTCCCATGCTGGCTTTTTTCATTTTATTCCTAAAATCTAATTTTGCCGAGACTCTATTAATTAACATTTGCTTAGTTGCTCTCCAGACAGAGCAATATATAAAAGTGTCTATGATTCAAATTTAATTCTAGTAATATTACCTACACCAGTGGTTCTTGTAAATGATATAGCTAAAGACCAAAAATCTCATCATACTAACCTAAAATATTTCTTGGCCCATTTTTTTGGGTTTAGTTATAAACAACCATGTTAGTAAAACAAAGTCTTTATGTAGGTTTGCCTTATAAAATCAAAGAATCTCAGCAAAGAAAAGGAATTTACAGGGCTGGAGAGATGGCTCAGCGGTTAAGGCACTTGCTTCCAGTGCCTAAGGCCCTGGGTTCAATTCCCCAGGACCCACATAAGCCAGACCCATAAGGTGGTGGCCCTGGTGCTCTCTCCCTCTCCCCCCCCCCTGCTTGAAAATGAATAATAAAATATTTTTAAAAAAGGAATTTACATTGACTTCTTAGCAAATGACAGAAAACCAGGCACGAATTTCTTATCTAGCGTACAGCTGCTCAGTCTTGAACACATTCAAGGACAGTATTTCTACCCCAGACTAAGTCAGAACCTGTCTCTCTAAATTAAATCAGTTTTCTCACTTCCAGCCTCAAAGGTATCATTATCTTTAATGTTATATATTTACTGAATGAGCACTCAGACTTTGTAACTTCTTTTCAAACACTGTCATTAACTTCTAAGAGCCTGTAGGTGGTACTATTGCCGATTTGATTTTATAATAAAAAAGCACCTGAGAACGACATTGAACTACATTCAAGATAAGGGGACTTGTGTAGTTTCTGCAGGACTCTGCCTCAATTCTAGTTAGCATTAGAAGGTCAAACAGGACAGAAGCTGGAAGAGGTGGGATTTGCAAGCATGTCTAAGTTCTGAATTATGATAACATGTGCTGTAGTTAGCTTTTCATTGCTGCATGGAAAAGAACCCAACCAAAAGCGGCTTGTGGAGGAATGGGTTTATTTGGCTTACAGACTCGAGGAAAGACTCCATCCTGGCAGGGAAAATGATGGCATGAGCAGAGGGCGGGACATCACCTCTGCCACAGCACTGCAAACAGCGGCAGGAAGGTGTGCCAAAACTGGCAAGGGGAAGCTGGTTTATAACACCCACATGCCCACCCACTAACAACACACCTCCAACAAGGTTCCAATTCCAAAACTGCCATCAGCTGGGGATTGAGCATTCAGAACACATTTTTCTTTTTCTGTTTGCGGGGGACACCTGGATCAATCATCACACCATGCAGCCACTCTGAAGTCCAAAGGCAGCTAGTAGGCTTAGTCCCTGTTCTCTGCTGGGAGCACGGTTTCTTACAGATGTGGTAACCACATCCTCTACTGTCTTCTGAACTTGCTCACAGAAAGGACTGCCCCTTTCAATGTTGCCTTGGAACTGAACAGGTCAGCAACGGGCTAACTGTGGTTAGCTTATTCTGCTATCATCTGTAGAATAAAAAAAGGGCTCTCTGCACTGTTACAGGGCTGCTGATAGAACTGTAAGGGGCAGTGGAAGGCCCACATGTTTTAAGCATTCATATGTAAACATCTAGAGAAAGTAAGAATAAGAGTGGCTGCCAATTATGAAGTATCACTAAGGATTTCCAAGTTAAATGTATTTATCTCGTAGTCAATGACCAAATTAATGTGAGCAACACAAGTCAACATAAAAAAAAAACACAGTGAAATTGCATATTAAATTAGTTATCATTTGATAAATGAATGAAGAAGGTGTGCGTGTATGCTGGGGATTAAACCCAGTCAGGCCTTGAGCATGCTGGGTAAGAATTGCCAATATGAAGTGAAAATGAGAATTGGTAGAACTTAACATGGACAACCAACTTTGATTTAACCACATTCAAGAGTAAGAAATTTCTTGGGTTACGTGTGGTGGCACATACCTTTAATCCTGGCACTAGGGAGGCAGAGGTAGGAGGATCACCTGAGTTTGAGGTCAGTTTGAGACTATGTGAATTCCAGGTCAGTCTGGACTAGAGTGAGACCCTACCTGGAAAAACCAAAGAGTAAGATATGAAGAGGTAGGAAGTTCAGAAATGCAAGGTCAGGGCTGGAGAGATGGCTCAGCGGTTAAGGCACTTGCCTCCAGTGCCTAAGGCCCCTGGTTCAATTCCCCAGTACCCACATAAGCCAGACCCACAAGGTGGTGGCCCTGGTGCATGCTCTCTCTCTGTGCTTGAAAATGAATAAATAAAATTAAAAAAAAGAAATGCAAGGTCATCCTTGCCTAAACTTATGATATGTAAATAAATAAATTTACATTTTTTTTAAAAGGAAGAAAATTTTTTTGGTTTGTTTTTACTTTTCAAGGTAGGGTCTTGCTCTAGCCCTGGCTAACCTTGAACTTACAGCGATCCTCCTACCTCTGCACCCCCCCCCACCCCCCCAGTGCTGGTATTAAATTGCATGTGCCACCACACCAGACCACTCTTTCTTGACAGTCTCATAACACAGCCCATGCTAGATGACATCTCCAGATCCTTCTAGCTCAGCCTCCCAATGCTAGGTCACAGGAGCACACTAGGATGCCCACCTTAGGAAGAAGTTAGTATTTGCCTTATCTTGTCTGGAGAGTCTGCATAATCACATATTATTTAAGACTGATGGCTGGACATGGTGGCACATGCCTTTAGTCCCAACATTCAGGAGGCTGAGGTAGGAGGATCACCGTGGGTTTGAGGCCAACTTGGGGTTACAGGGTGAGGTCAGCCTGGGCTAGAATGAAATCTTGCCTGGGAGGGTGGGGTGAGGGAAAACTGATAAAATAAAGCTTAATTAAGGATCACTCCGAAAATCATCTCCAGCCAGGTGTGATGTCTACACTTATAATTCCCATTTGAGAGGCTGAGGTAGGAGGACTGTAAATTCAAGGCCAGCCTGGTCTAAATAGTGAGGCCTGTCTCCAGAGCAAATCCCCCAGTAGTCATTTGTCTTACTTGGGCTCTGATTTTAACTTTCAACTCTTAATCTTATTTAGCTGGCTTTAACCATGTTCTCTGGAACACTATCTCTGGTAACCCTGACAGAGATTAGAGTACATTTTGGAACTGGGCTGCTTGAATTAGAATGCAGGGCCCACTAATTATTTAGATAAGTTTACCTCACCTATAAAGTGGAAATAATGACAATACCTCCCCCCAAAAGGCTGTTTGAAGGGAACTGAGTTACATAAAGCTGGATGTTCAGAACACTGCCTCAGAACAGTTACCAGTCCTAATGGTGTTCAGTATTACTTAGCATAAACTCATTTTCCAAACTGCATTTAAAAAATATTGTCAACTTTATGAATCAAAATGAACACATGCCAACCTACTCACTTTGACAGGATAGTTTCATCTACATGTTCTCCTAAATGTTTTCATTCTGCTCGTGTCTTTTATATTCAAATGGCACTAATTCATAATCATTTATAGGAACTTTTAGATTGGAAAAAAATTTTTTACCCAAGAAGTACAAATTACTTTTAGTATCAGCAATGGTTGGCACTTCTGAAAAGCATATGAAAACATTTTTTTTTGCCCAAATAATGGTTATAAAAACATCAGAAAGGCACATTGCAGGATACTACTGAGGTGTATCAAAATGGAATTCACTTTAAAATTAGGTGACATTCTATGAAATTAGATGTGTTGAAGCTAGGTTGGGTGGCACATGCCTACTCCAGAGAATGGCCAATCCAGGCAACATAGTGAAATTGTCCCCCTCATCATTATTTCTAATTATTAATTATTTATTTATTGAGAGAGAGAATGGGTGAATGGGAGCAACAAAGCCTCCTGTTCCTGCAAACCAACTCCAGATGCATGCGCCTGGGGAATTAAATTTGGGCCACCAGGCTTTACAAGCAAGTGTCTTTAACCACTGAGCCATTTCTCCAGCCCCGGAACATTATTTCTAAAGGCCATTTAGTAATATATATATATATAATATATAAACATATATAATTTATATATAAATATAAATTTATACTTATTTTGTGCACTGGGTGTGATGGTACACGCCTTTAATCCCAGCACTTGGGAGGCAGAGGTATGAGGATCACTGGGAGTTTCAGGCCACCCTGAAATTACATAGTGAATTCCAGGTCAGCCTGGGCTAGAGCGAGACCCAACCTGGAAAAGAAAAACACACACACACATACACACATAAAATTTCTAATCATTTACTCATTCTTGGAGAATTAAAATTAAATATAGTTGCGATTGTGAGAAGTTAGGAATGCTCAACATTTTGGCATGCTCAATCTCTAAATTCTTCGATATGAATGTACGCCAACATTTTAGAGGCTTTTGTACATCTGTGCAAATTTCTTATTTTTTTAATTTTTATTTTTCTTTTGTTTGTTCTTTTTTCTTTTTTTATTTTTGTGCAAATCTCTTTATACTAATTTGCTCTGGTACACCTGAACAAGGATATAGTTGCTGGGTAAGGTGGGACATGCCTGTAATCTCAGCACTCTCCTTTCTCTTCTCCCTTCCCGCCTACAGGAGGCGGAGGCAGCAGGATCATGAGCTTGAGGCCAACAAGACCTTTGTCTCAAAGCAACAAAAAGATGGATGCTTCATCAAACTGGCAGGGCATTGAACATTAGCATAAAAACGAACACGGTTGTTTCAATTTTTACTTAATTATTAGTTAGGCTGCATTTTAACATGTATAATGACTATTTTAGAATGTGGAGTAACAGCAGGTTTCCTGGACAAAGATTAAAGGTACTAATCAACTGCCTGAGGACAGTTAAGTTTTTCTCAAATTATATATGTAGGTGGGAGGGGAGAAAGAGCTGCTCTAAAGGGCAAAATTAATTGTTTTTACTTACAGTGAATTCAGCTGACAGCCTATGATTCAAATTCCACTTTTCACACATCATAACTGTTTTTGAGTCCTATTTCCTCTTCACTATCACTTTATATACTTCAGAATCACAGCCGGGTGTGGTGGCGCACGCCTTTAATCCCAGCACTCGGGAGGCAGAGGTAGGAGGATCGCCATGAGTTCAAGGCTACCCTGAGACTACATAGTGAATTCCAGGTCAGCCTGGGCTAGAGTGAGACCCTACCTCGAAAAACAAAAACAAAACAAACAAAAAAAAGAATCATAGTTATCACTTCATACTTAGCACACCTTTATTAACTTGTAATGAATGCTTAGTATTAGCTCAACCTTACATACATATTTTGAAATAAATTTTGCTTAAATCTCAGTTTTTTAGAAAACATTTTTATTGTCAGGTGTAGTGGTACACACCTTTAATCACAGCACTTGAGAGGCAGAGGTAGGAGGATCACTGTGAGTTTGAGGCCACCCTGAAACTACACAGTGAATTTCAGGTTAGCTTGGGCTAGAATGAGACCCTACCTCCAAAAACAAAAACAAATTTATTTTCGAACAGACACACACACACACACACACACACACACACACACACACACACAGAGAGAGAGAGAGAGAGAGAGAGAGAGAGAGAGACAGACAGACAGACAGACAGACAGAGAGAATATGGGCGCGCCAGGGATTCTAGTTGCTAAAAATGAACTCCAGATGAATGCGTACCTTTGTGCATCTGGCTTTACCTGGGTCCTAGGAATTAAACTTGTGTTATTAGGTTTTGCAGGCAAGTGCCTTAACCAAAGAGCTATCTCTCCTGCCCTCAGTTAAAAAAAATATTGAAAGAGGAATATTTTCATTGGTAGGCATATATAGAGAGAATGGGCAAAGCAGGGGTCTCTAGCCACTGCAAACAGAACTCCAGATGCATGCGCTACTTCGTGCATCTGGCTTTATGTGGGTACTGGGGAATCGAGCCTAGGTTTTAAGGCTCTGCAGGCAAGTGCCTTAACCACTGAGTCACTTCTCCAGCCCCACCGCTTAGCTTTGTTTTAAGACAGGCTTTCATGTAGCCCAGGTTGGCCTTCAACTTGGTATACAACTAAGGACGACTGAACTGATCCTCCTGCTTCTACTTCTCCAGTGCTGGGGTTATAAGCATGTGCCTTAACCACTGAGCCATCTCTCCAGCCCTAGAATTTTCTTTTTAAAGACTAGGGCATAACCAAGAGGTAGAGTGTGTGCTCAGCATACAAGAGGCCTCTACATTCAACGTCAGCACCAAAGCAATCTAAATTCTATTGCGTATATATGACATTTAAAAAATTCATTTATCTGCTGATGGGAACTTTGTTTTATATCTTAGACTTTTTTTTTTTTTGGGTTCTTCGAGGTAGGGTCTCACTCTAGCCCAGGCTGACCTGGAATTCACTATGTAGTCTCAGGGTGGCCTTGAACTCATGGTGATCCTCCTACCTGGGCCTCCCGAGTGCTGGGATTAAAGGCGTGTGCCACCACGCCCGGCTTATCTTAGACATTTTGAGTAATGCTATAATAAACCTACAGCATAGGCATCTTTCCCCCCTCCTTTGTGTGCATGTGTGAAATGTGTGTGTTCACACATATGTATGTAGGCATGCATGTGGGTTTGTTGAGGCCAGAGATGAACATTAAGTGTCGTCCTCAATCGCTGTCCATGAATCTTGAACTAACTTATTTGGCCTGACCCCAGTGGTAGTATTTATTACCCCACATACAGCATTTCTGTGGGTGTTGGGAATACAAGCTCAGATTCTTATGCTTGCCTCGCAGGTGCTTTGACCACCAAGTCATCTCCTCAGCTGTAGTATATAGATATATCTGATGTACTGGCTTTAAATCTTTTGGACATATATGTTGAGGTAGGATAGCTGTATATACTAATTACATTTTTAGGTTTTAGAGGACCTGCCACACTGCTTTCCAAAATGGCTGTACCAATTTATAACCCTATCAACTATGTACAAAAGTTCCCTTTTCTCCACATTTTTGCCAATATTTTTTATTTCATCATCTTTGTGCCTTCCCCACCCCCCACTGGGGAGATGGCTCAGCAGCTAAATGTGCCTGGCACTTAAGCATGAGGGCTTCTTGGGCTGGAGATGGCCAAGCTCAACTCCTCAGAGCCCAAAGCTATACATGGCTATACATGTCCATAACTCTGGAGAATCACCAGGCCTTGCTGAGAGATAGCACCTCTGGGTTGAAAGAGACAGCATCTCAAGGAAAGAAATCCACAGATGAGAAACAAGAGAAGGGCAGCTGACCTTCTCCTCTGGCCTCTGCATGCACACACACCACACTTGTGGAAAAAATACAGTAAATCATTATTTTCATTACTTTTTTTTTTTTGGTTTTTCAAGGTAGGGTCTCTTTCTAGCCCAGGCTGACCTGGAGTTCACTATGTAGTCTCAGGGCGGCCTCGAACTCATGGTGATCCTCCTACCTCTACCTCTTGAGTGCTGTAATTAAAGGCACGTGTCAGCATACCTGGCTGTCATTATAAGTTTTTAACCACATTAAAATTGTTAAATGAGCCGGGTGTGGTGGCGCACGCCTTCAATCCCAGCACTCGGGAGGCAGAGGTAGGAGGATCACCGTGAGTTTGAGGCCACCCTGAGACTACAGAGTGAATTCCAGGTCAGCCTGGGCTAAGAGTGAGACCCTACCTCGAAAAACCAAAAAAAAAAAAAAAAAAAAAAAAAAAAAAAAAAAAAAAAAAAAAAAAAAAAAAAAATTGTTAAATGAATTTGTTTTGTGCTTTCAAGATAGAGTCTCACTCTAGCCCAAGCTGACCTGGAACTAACCTTGAAGCTCCAGGCTGGACTTAAAAAACTCAGGGTGATCCTCTTACTTTTGCCTCCCAAGTGCTGAGATTAAGGGAGTACACCACCAAGCCGGCTCTAAATAAAAAAACCATCTGATAGTATGTTTGTGGCTTTCTCATTGCTGGGACAAAATACCTGACTGAAAGTAGGTTATAGATGGTGAGGGTTTATTTTGGCTTATACTTTTAAGGGGACATTCATCATGGCAGGGACAACATTGTAGGAGCAGATAGCGGGAGTCACATTAGCAGGGAGGAAGTAGAAAAGCTCAAGAGCATCTCAAGGGGCTGGAGAGAAGGCTTAGGGGTTAAGGCACTTGCCTCCAGTGCCTAAGGCCCCGGGTTCAATTCCCCAGTACCCACATAAGCCAGACCCACAAGGTGATGCCCCTGGTGTTCTCTCTCTCTCTCTCTTTCTCTCTCCCTCCTCTGCTTGAAAATGAATAAAATATTTTTTAAAAAAAGCACCTCAAGATCCATCTCCCACTGACACACCTCCTCCAGCAAGGCTCCACCTCCCAAAGGCTCCATAAACTTCACAAACAGCGCCACCAACTGGGGATTAAGTCTTCAAACACAGTCTATGGGAGCTATTTCAAACTACTTTGATGTTCAGCAGAATTGCATAATATAATTATATTTACAATGTTCAACAAAAGATTTATATAATACAGCTATATTTTCTAAGTTTAGGGGCTGGAAAAAGATAGCAGTGAAGGTCCTTGTTTGCAGAACCTGCTGGCCCGGGTTTAATTCCTAAGCCACTAACCTAAACCAGATGTAAAAAAGTAGCGCAAGTGCCTGATTTTAATTTGTAGAGGCTGGAGTCACTGTCATGCCCATGCATGTGCCACACACACACACACACACACACACACAATTAAATAAAAAATTTACAAAATAAAAAGTAGTCATGTGTTTGTTGTTCCTCTACTTTCCAAGATAAACTTGGCCATCAGATGGCAAGTTTGGCATTAAAAAACCAAAAAACAAAACTCATTTGCAAGTAGAGAGAGAGAAAGAGAGAGACAGAGAGAATATGAATATGAAATGTGCACACCAGGGCCTCCAACACTGCAAATAAACTTCAGATGCATGTGCCACCTTGTGCATCTGGCTTTTACGTTGGTACTGAGGAATTGAACCTGGGTCATAAGGCTTTTCAGGCAAACGCCTTAACTGCTGAGCCATCTCTCCAGCCCCAGCTTGGCATATTATTAAAAAAATATTTTATTTGAGAGAGAGAATGGGTGCGCCAGGGCCTACAGCCACTGCAAATGAACACTAGACACATGCGCCCTCTTTACATGGGCATGTGGGTCTGGCTTTACATGGGCACTGGGGAACTGAACTCAGATCCTTCTGTATTGCAGGCAAGCACCTTAACTGCTTAGCCATCTCTTCAGCCATTTAGCATCCTTTAAAAAATGTCTTTACTTCGAGACGGGCGTGGTGGCGCATGCCTTTAATCCCAGCACTCGGGAGCAGAGGTAGGAGGATTGCTGTGAGTTTGAGGCCACCCTGAGACTACATAGTGAATTCCAGGTCAGCCTGGACTAGAGTGAGACCCTACCTCTAAAAACAGAAAACAAAAAAACAAAAAATGTTTTTATTTCTTTGAGAGAACAAGACAGAAAGAGAATGAATGAGAATGGGTGCACCAGGGCCTCCTGCCATTGCAAGCAAGTGTTTTAAACTGTTGGGCTATCTCTTCAGCCCCCAGTTTGGCATCTTATTTAAAACAATCTCTCAACAATAATACCAAAACATACTGATTGACTCTGACATCATCAAGAGTTTTTGAAACAGGTCAAGGCTGAGAATCTAAAACTGGAACATCAGTATGTAAACAAGGATATTTCAACTAATGAGTCTGAACAAAAGTAATCATGGGAGGACTAAGCCTAAAGTCCCGGGTTCAATTCTCCAGTACCACATAAAGCCAGATGCAAAAAGAGACGCATGCATCTGGAGTTCGCATGCATCTGGAGTTCGACTGCAGTGGCTGGAGGCCCTGGCACATCCGTATTCACTCACTTTCTGTATTTCTCTGCTTGTAAAAAAAATAAAATATTTTTTAAAAATTTAAAAGTAATCGTGGGAATTAACATTTTGTGGTATAGAGGTACAGCTACCCAAAAGGGAATAACATATACATAGTGTTTTTTACTAGGCTTTATTTTGCCGGAATAGGACGATCTTATTTTTCAATAACTAGATCTAATTATCACATTTCCTCAATTCCAATTTGAGACTTAACTTTTACTATTTAAAATCAAATTCTTTTTCTCTCCCTACAATCCCCCCCTGCCCATTTTATCATCCAGAAAAAGAAATGTACTTGCTCCAGGTGATTTTTCCCTTCAGCAGCGTACAAGGTCTCTTGCACGGGACATTTTCGGGTAGTTTACCCGCTTTAGTGAAGAGGAGGGACTCACGCCTTCCCGTTTTCCCTTTCTTTCGGACAAGGATCGAAGGAAGGACCGAAGTGTGCAGGGACATCACAAAGCACCTCCAGCAGCCGGCGACCGCACGGAAGGCTCCGGGCCAGCCCCCGGGCCCGCTCGCTTACCGGTTGTCCTCATCCACCGCAGCAGCGCGGGCAGATCCGCTGGGGCCACGGCGCCGAGCAGCTGCAGCACCGCGCGCCGAGCCGAGGCCAAGTCCATGCCGCCGCACTCACTCTCCGCGGAAGCGCGGGATCCCGACGCGCACGCGCAGCCCGACGCGCGCGTCCCGCCTCCGCGGAGCTCAGCCAGCCCGGAGCCCCGCCCCTCACGGAGCGCTTACGTCACTTCCTCGCGACCCGTGCTCGGGACGGCTTCGCTGCCGCAGCCCCCAGTGGTAGCAAGCGAGAGCCGAAAGCCCGTCCCAGCCAAAGATCGCGGCCCAGAGCCTGGACAGGGCGGGGCGGGGCAGGTGGACTGCAGACACGCGCGCGACCTCGGGCCCCGGAAACGGAAGTGCTTCTTGAGGAGAGGCTGGGCTACGCTGAGTGATGACGTCTCATCGGGCGGAAGGTTCGGTGGCAGTCGTCGCTCTTCCAGCTGGTGGGAGTTGGCTTCGCGGTGCCGGGCGCTGGGACCCGAGTGTATGCAGCTGGTCGCGTTGGCTGGCGGGCTCGTCCCTCGTCCGCATCTGCTCCCGGGCTTCCGGAGACTCCCGGCCCACGAGGGCCACGGCTGCGGCGGGGCCTGTCCGCGGTGAGTGGGGCTTTTTCCTGCTCCACGCAGGGACCCGCGGCCGTCCTCCGGCTGTCACCCCCCGAGGCCGGCCCGGGTGCTCCGGCGGAAGTTTTACCGAAAGATGCGCTGCGACCCTTTCCGCGCTGACCCGGGCCCGAGGAGAGGGGTGCCTGGTGCGATTGCTTTCCTGAGCAGGAATGTAGATTTTTCTATACTTTCCTGGTTTAGTGCATAGCTAAATGAATAAGAGACCTCGGTTTAATGCCAGTGATGAGATGTACTCGTGACTTTCTTTGTACCGTTTGAAACTACTGACCATGCATTCTTGAAACTATTGGCTTTCTTGTTGCTTTACTCACCTGGTTCTTTCCAATGCTTTTTAAACAAAATGTTGATTGTTTCATTTAAATATTTTTTTTATTTATTCATTTTCATACAGAGAGAGAAGGAGAGATAGAGATAGAGATAGCACCAGGGCCACCACCTTGTGGGTCTGGCTTATGTGGGTCCTGGGGAATTGAACCCGGAGCCTTAGGCACTGGAGGCAAGTGCCTTAACCGCTGAGCCATCTCTCCAGCTCCTGATTTTTTTTTTTAATTCTAAGGAAAGAAATGAAGGACCCAAGCCTTCATTCCAGTCAGAAGTTAGCACAGAGGAGAAATAAGTCTATAAATACATGAATAATGAGAGCTCTAGCTAGGCATAAAGAACCACAAAGAGGTGTGGGAACAGAGATGAAAGTTAATGTGCTTCTTTCGAGATTTGTGACCATGAGCAAGTTGTTAAAATGTCACCTCGGTTTCCTCATCTACCTAATGTACTGGTGAAGATGGAAGGGAACTAGGTAACAGGTTTGATACAGTACCGAGAACATCATAGTAGTGGTCCAAAGAGGAAGGAAATATTTTCCCCAAACTCCTTCAACTTTTTGATGTGACTGATTGGTATTTTCCTTTCATGTGACTTTACATGGGTGCTGGAGAATTGAACCCCAGGCCACAGGCTTTCCAAGCAAGTGCTTTAACTGCTGAGCCATTTCTCTAGCCTTTGAATAGTATTTTCTAACTTAATATGGACTCCTACACAAAGGAATCTTCAAGCCCTCTTTTTTTAAAAATATTTTTATTTGATTTATGAGAGAGAGAGAGAATGGCACACTGTAAACAAACTCAAGACATATACGCCCTCTAGTGTAGCTGGCTTTTCATGGGCACTGGGGAATTGAACTCCGGTCCTTCTTCATTGCAGGCAAACGCTTTAACTGCTAAGCCATCTCTTCAGCCCTTCAAGCCCTCTTTCAAAGAGTGCTCCTGTAGCTATCTGAGCCTGCCTGTAAATATAGTAAGATATCTATACTTGGTAGCTTTTCAATTTCTTTCTTTTAAAAATAGATTGGGGGGGGTGGGAAAATAGGTTAAAGGTGCTTGTCAGTCCTGTTCATTTCCCCAGTATCCAGTTAAAGCCAGGTACACAAAGTGGCTCATGCACCTGGAGTTTGTTTGCAGCAGCAAGAGGTCCTGGCACATGCATTCTCTCTGTCAGATAAGAAAATTGATATTTTAAAATAGAGTTTTTTTTTCTATGTGCCTTTCAGAGAGGAGAAGGGAATTAGTAAAAACCACTTTCTCCTGAGATACTTTTAGTCTTAATTGACTTTTTCACTTGGCATTAGCTATGCTGTAATCCTTGGGCTTCCTTAGGTGCACCTTTGGAGTTCTCATCCACATCTGTTGCTTCATACATCATCCTCATATGCCCGTCATTTCCAAACCTCCTTTAACCTTCATCTCAAGAGTGATAGAAAGTTCTGTCTTTTTTGCAGATTCAGTAGGTCCAAAACCAAATACAGGGTCTTCATCTTCCTTTTCCCACTATGGCATGTATACAGAAATGTATAAAAGCAATGATTTTCAGTGAGGTTTTTTAAAAAAAGTATTTTTATTTATTAATTTGCAAGCAGAAAGAGAAAGAAAGAAGAAAGAGAGTGAAAATGGGTGCACCAGGGCCTTCAGCCCCTGCAAATGAACTCCAGACACATGTGCTCCCTTGTGTATCTGGCTATACGTGGGTAGTGAGGAATCAGACTTGGGTCCTTCTTCTTTGCAGGCGGATGTCTTAACCACTAATCCATCTCTCCAGCCCTAGTATAGTTTTTTAAATGAAGGATGATCTGCTTACACATCATCTCCAAAAAAGTTGATTGTGGTGTCATAAGTAGGATGATGTCACTCCTCATAACACAGTGATAAAGGAGAGGCACTGAAACATCCAGATCTTTTTTCTTCCATGGAAAATATTTACTTAAGAATTTAAAATTTGGTATCATGGATATGGGATAAAAAATAAATCCTGGATATTTTCCATGTAGTTGCCTTTGCAGGTTAAGCAACCATGTAACTGTAAAAATCTGAAGATAAGCAGATTTCTTTTCAATATCAATCATGCTGGTGGTAATTATTTTTAACTTCTAAATTACTAAGTTTTACTTAAGTACTTATTATTCAGCCCAGGATATCTCTTCTCAGGTTTAAATTCTAGAGTACATTTTCCTTTCCTCCATCTTTTGACTCCTCTCACCTAAGTCTCTTAAATCTCTGTGGTAAATACATCAGCTTTTTCATCACCTTGTGTGTGTGATGTGTGTTCATGTTCAGTTGTCAGCCCTGGCCTTTCATCTTGTTTGAGATGGTCTTTGGTTCCTGCCAGTGAGCCTCTCCTGTCTGCCTCCCTTCTCACAGGTAGCTGCACTGGGATTACAGGTGCCTGTGCGCTGCTTCTGGCTTTTTCATGTGGGTTCTGGATACTTGAAGTCAAGTACTCGTGCTTGCATGGCAAGTGCTTCATCCACTGAGCCATTTCCCCTGGCCCCTGGTATGGGTTTTTCTCATTTTAAATCTATACATACTCTGCAGAAGGGTTTGCATAGTCTTGGTTTACTAAAGACTAGATTAGTTTGAGTTGCCAAAATAATTATTTTGGACAGTTAACTTTTTCAGTATTGTATATACATGACAATTGATAGTTCTTCAATCTGGTTTTCATAGCACTTTACAACTTTGTTGTATTTATTCATTTATTTATTTTGAAGCAGGGTTTCACACTACCCCAGGCTGACCTGGAACTCACTCTGTAGTCCCAGTCTGTCTTCAAGTTCACAGGGATCCTCCTGTTTCTGGCTCCTGAGTGCTGGGAAATAAAGGCTCACTTTACAGCTTTGCTTCCTTGTATATAGCTCTATGTCCTGAGTAGAATACTTGGCCATCCTTGCTAATGCTCAGTTCTGTATAAGTGCAGTTCATATTTAAGGCATAAGAATGTCATAAGTTTTCCTATGTCTGAATTTCTTATTCCATTTCACACTTCTCAAATTCCCTTTTCTCCTCTTACCCAAATTCTATCCATATTTTAGAACCAACTTCCAATAAAGCCTAGTCTAATTTATTTTCTCTCTTTGGATTTTTATAAAAATCATCATTTACAGTTCACCATAAATTATTGTTACTTCTTTAGTTATTTATCAGGGTTTTTCAGAGAAGCAGAACTAATTGTGTGTGTTCACATACTTACTATGAGAAACTGGCTCAGGCAGTTCCAGAGGCTGAACAGGTCTGAAGCTCTGCAGGATGAATTGGCCAACCGAAAATAGTGATGCAGTTGCAGTTCTAAGACCAGAAAGAACTGGTTTACTAGTTTTACTTAGGCAGGAGGAGTTCTGTTTCAGTTTGTTTATTTTGATGTTCATTCATATGCCTAGTAAATAAGTGTGTCATGAGCAACAACCATTTTTTTTCTTAACAGCCAGATTCAAAATAGCAGAGTCCTATAATGTGGGAAATTAAGTAATATTCCTGAGATTTCACTTCCCTTTCTCTTCATTTAAGAAGTACATGATGCATCATTTAGCTACTCATATTTATAAGTACTTTGCCAAAAGAAAACACAAGATTGCCATTTCATCAAAGAGTATTACTTGACATCTTAAAATTTGCAGATTCATATTAAGATTCTCTAATTAGCTATTTAAATGCTTACATTTGTGATGGTTTCATCCAGGTGTCCACCAAGTGTTCTGAATGTTCCATCCCCAGCTGATGGCAGTTTAGGTATTGGAACCTTGTTAGAGCTGTGTTGTTGGGGACAGGCTTATGGGGGTTACAGCCAGCTTCCCCTTGCCAGTGTTTGGCACACTCTCCTGTTGCCGTTGTCCACCTGATGTTGGCCAAGAGGTTATGTCCACTTTCTGCTCATGCCATCATTTTCCCTGCCATCATGGAGCTTCCCCTCGAGTTTGTAAGCCAAAATAAACCCATTTCTCCACAAGCAGCTTTGGTCCGGTCCTTTTCCACGCAGCAGTGAGAAAGCTGACTGCAACAGTATCATAACCAAATAGCAGTTTATCTTTGGACATGAGTGTATTAGAGAGTTTTGTAAGGCTATAGAAACTGAAATTGCAGTATGTAAACACTAGAGTAATGTAAACTTCAGTATTCATCTTTAGAAATCTTTAGTCATGAGAAATAATATTTTTAATTAATTTTTTTCTAGAGTTCCTCATAAGTACATCTTAAAGCTTTCAAGATGGTTCTAGCAGACCTTGGAAGAAAAATAACATCAGCATTACGCTCATTGAGCAATGCCACCATTATCAATGAAGAGGTTTGTAAAAATTGTGTGATATATACATATATGAATATGATTGAGCAGTATAATTAGGATTGGGGAGCTGGACAGTGTTGATGTTGACATATATTTGTGATTGATTTTGATGTAGACTGAATAAACCAAATGCTAGATAACGTTAAGTAGTGCTTTATATTGAGAAATCAACTACCTGGCCATGATTTCACCTTTCTATACAGAATTTCTTTTAAAAAATGACTTTAGGGCTAGAGAGATTGCTCAGTGGCTCTATTTCCTAGTACCCATGTAAAGACAGATGCATGTGAAGTTTATAGCAGCTAGAAACCTTAGTGTGCCTCTCTCCTCCTCCCCCTCTCCTTCTCCTCCTCTCTTCTCTCCTTGAAAATAAATAAGTAAATAATTCTTTTTAAAAAATGACTTTAAGATATATGTAAAAACAATGTACTAGCTGGGCATGGTGGCACATGTCTTTAATTCCAGCACTCAGGAGGTAGAGGTAGGAGACCAGTTTGGGACTACAGAGTGAATTCTGGGTCAGCCTGGGCTGGAGTGAGACCCTATCTCACTCCAGCCCAGGCTAGAAATTGTTTAAGTACCATTTTTAAAATGTATCCTTTGTAAACTTAAACCTGAAAATGTACTTTGTGCTTTCTTTCTCTCATGATAAAGTTCTAAAACTTTATTATCCTTCTTTCTTCTTGTTAAGAATGTGTTTATCTGATTTTTTTTATAACTTTAATTTAGCATTGTTCATATGAAAGGCTAGTGTTTTTGTGGGGGGACTAGCATTTTTGCCTCGTGTGATGACAGACACAGCTCTAGGGAGGCTGAAGCAGAAGTTTGAACCATGAAGAGAATCTTTTTTTCCTAATTTCCTCATAGAGGGCAACATAGACAAAAATTCTCCTTTATGAAGCTTATTTTCTATTGTATAAACACTTCCATATATGAATAGCAAAAGCTTCATCCTTTTTTTTTTGTTTTTTTGTTTTTGAGGCAAGATCTCACTCTAGCCCAGACTGACTTGGAACTCTGGTTGCTCCTCTTAGCTCAGTCTCCTGAGTGCCAGGTGTATGGGTGTGAGCCACCAGGCCCTGCAAGCTTCCTCTTTTCTTAATTTATGACCTTCTAACCATAGTGTCCTACAGCTCAAAGATTGTGTGATAGTGAATGCAGGATAATTTCCTTTTCTAGTTATTTCTCTCCTCTAGGTGGAAATGGTAAAACTGGGTCATTTTTTGGTCAGGTTTTTCTCCATACTAGTTCATTGAAGAAAAGCATATACTGTGAATATATGCATCAAAGTTCTTCACTGACTTATAAAACATCAAAAATTATGGATTTAGTAATATTTTTTGGCTTTAATATTGCTTTTATTGTCTTTAAGTAAGAACAAAATTGTGATGCTTAATCTTTGTTGTAGAAAACTAAATGTATTGTCTTATTTTGATAAAATTAGTAGACATTTATAGTATTTTCCCTTTAAAACAAACTGGAAAAACTTTTGCAATTATGAGATATTTTGTAAATCTTTATTAAGCTCTCTAATATATGATTTCTGATTAAGTAATGCTTTTATGTAATTGAAATAAAATGCTGAGCACTTAAATATATACTATTTATTTTCAGGTATTAAATGCTATGCTAAAAGAAGTATGTACAGCATTATTGGAAGCAGATGTTAATATTAAACTAGTGAAGCAACTAAGAGAAAATGTTAAGTAAGTTGAATTAATTGGGTAAAAACTAGGCCAAATGAAGTTAGTTTACTGGGATAAACTAGGAAAGTTTGCTTTATCCTGGAACATTTCTGCCATACTGCACTTTAACAGTCTAGAATTTGTGTCAGAAAACTGCAAATAGAGTCAGGCATGTGGCTTATGCCTATAATCCCAGCATTTGGAAGTTGAGGTAGGAGGATTACCGTGAATTTGAGGCTAACCTTGGTCACATAATGAGTTCCACATCAGCTATTATCTAAAAGAAAACAAAAAGAAAGGATTGAGGGAGGCAGAGTGGGATGAAAGAAGGGACAGAAAAGGAAGGCAGAGAGAAAAAGAGGATTAAACCAAGGATAGTTTATTTTTCTTTTGGCTTTCTTTTAATTACAGATTTTTTTCTATCTTACTATTCCTTTATTTGGATTGCTTCAATCATTGTATTGTACTACAGTACACTATTTTTATATAAAAGCTTTTTAAACAATTCAGTCTTTATAGAATTGTGTCATTTTATGTTCTTCAGGCATAGATGATTTCAGTCAGCCTTCATTATTGGAGAATGCATTCTCTTCTTCTCTTTACTTTCTCTGGCCATGTTTTGAATGAAACTAGCATGTATGGTCTTTGTTACCAGGTTTACTAGGAGAAGCAATGATGGGACAGAACACATAGAACAGTATAGTCACATCCATTAACTACTTCAATCTTAACCCTTTTCCTACTTAAGAATCTTTTCCTTTTGTATTGCTAGTCTTGGAACAAATGTAGAACTACTAGCATTTAAACATTTAGTGCTAGAGAAAGCAATCCTGTTTTCTGTGAATAAAATACATAAACTGCAAGAAAAATAAATCAGTATTTTACAGTGATAGACAAATTAATATTTATACTTTGAAATTCTTAAAAAACTGATTATAGTCTCATCTATTGTTTCATGGCATAGTCTTACAACTAATAATTACATGATTATTAGAAGACTACTAATATGAATGATGAGTATTCTTACATTCTGTGGGATAACAATGCTTTTTGAATATTCTCTGACTTTTCTCTGTGTTCTGATTCTCACCATCATGAAGGTCTGCTATTGATCTTGAAGAGATGGCATCTGGACTTAACAAGAGAAAAATGATTCAGCATGCTGTATTTAAAGAACTTGTAAAGGTAAAAGTATTTCGAGATTGTGTTTAAGGTGCATGCTTGCAAAGTCTGCTAACCTGGGTTCAATTTCCCAGAACCCATGTAAAAGTCAGACCCAAAGTGACACATGCATCTGGTGTTGGTTTGCAGCAGCAGGAGACCTTGGTACATGCAAATAAGATAAACAGGTTGTGCTATGATTATAATATTTAATAGGTTGAAGCACACTAGAACTAAATGGACACTGCTTTAGACCCCTTTTCATATATTTTATGAAAAATTCATTTATATTAAGATATTATTTGAAGAATTAAATTTTCTAAAGTGGGCTGCTGTTATTATAGACTACTGAGTACAGAATTATGAGCACATGCACAAAGGGCAGTGCAGTTCCTGCAAAAAAAAAAAATGTATAGTCCATACTGCAAAAAGTTAAATTTTAATACAGCTTAGCTGATGGAAAGGTGTCTCTTTGAGTTTTTCCTCTTTTAATAGTATTTCCTGATGGATATCACCCCTGGTAAGTGTTCTTTTCTGTACTGTCCATTGTATAAAGATTTCCCCTTGAAAAGACCAAATATTCTGTCTTGTCTAGGTTATGAGCAATTGTGAATAGTAAGGTTTTATCAAGTATTAAATATGGCCTATTATTGACAATAGTGCTAATAGGTATTTTGGAAAAGGTTCAGAGTGAAAATTTATATTGTTAGGGACTGGTTCGTATCTATAGTAAATTCTGGAATGTTTGCTCAGTAGCTATTTTATTATAGGCAGTATGCCAAGTGACACTGACAATAGATGAATAGCACTGGTCCTTGTAATCTAAGAAGCTTATGGTCTAGAGCAGTGATGTATGAGATAAAGTGAAAACTATTTTCATAATATGAATATATTATTTACCTTTATGTGTGTGATGCTGGGAATTAAACCCAGGACCTCACATGTTATGCACATGTTTACTATATCCATAGTTTCCACTGTTTGCCTTTTTTACTGTGCTGGTATTTGTACTGATAATGCAAAAATAAAAACTCCTCCTGCCTCAGTTTCTGAAGTGTGTATACCACCACACCCTTAATGTTTTTGTGTGTTCATAGTATGTGTGGTCATAATCTTTTAAGGCAAGTAGATCTGTCGCCTTTCAGTTGCAAGGTGAATGGTATAGAAGACGAAAAATCTCATCATACTAAATTAAAATATTTCTTGGCTCCATTTTGAGAGGTTTAGTTATAAACTCCCTTCTTTTCCCCAACTAGCACTCTTCTACTTTCATATCTTTTGTTTTTTTTTAAATGGTATTCAGTGAGTTTAGTGTTGCTTACAGGAGCATGGGTGAGGAGTTATTTATAGGAACATGGGCAACTTACCAGCCGCTATCCCACTGAAGGAAAAGTCTCTCCCTCCCGTAAACTCCCCAGCCTTTAAAAAATATTACTGTTGGGCTGGAGAGATGGCTCAGTGGTTAAGGCACTTGCCTGCCAAGCCTAACAATGTGAGTTCAATTCCCCAGTACCCACATAAAGCCAGATTACAGGGTAGCCCATGCATCTGGAGTTCATTTGCAGTAGCTGGAGGCTCTGATGCACTCATTCTCAATATCTATCTCACTTCTATCTCTCTCTGCTTGCAAATAAATAAAGATATTAAAAAAATTACTGTTATGGGCTGGAGAGATGGCTCAGTGGTTAAGGTGCTTGTCTCCAGTGCCTAAGGACCTGGTTCAATTCCCTAGTACCCACATAAGCCAGATGCACAAAGTGGTGCATGCATCTGGAGTTCATTTACAGTGGCTAAAGGTCCTGGCACGCCCATACACACACACTTTCTTTTCTGTCTCTCTCTCTCTTCATATGTATCTCTCTGCTTGCAAATAAATATTTGAAAAAATATTACTGTTAGAATTAAAATTTTTTTTGAATTTTAAAAAATTTACTATGTAGTCTGCACATACATTCATGTTTTATATTTCTGTAGTGATGACACATAGCTTGCTCCTTTGAGTTACAGTTAGCCTTACATTGTATTAAGCTAATTTGAGATCCTTATCTCTAAATTGGTTTGATATTAAAGGCTCAAGCATGACTTAACAATGCAATATTTTCTACTCTTATTGTATTCTGTGTGCATGGAGGATATTAGAATGATAGGATTGTGATAGCAAAATTACTATGTACTTAAATTATTTTTATAATTTATAAGTTCCAGGAAGAGGGTTTTGAGTGTAACATGTTAACCTAATACTGATTCTTGCTATGTAGCTTGTAGATCCTGGAGTTAAAGCATGGACACCCACTAAAGGAAAACAGAACGTGATTATGTTTGTTGGATTGCAAGGGAGTGGTAAAACAACAACATGTTCAAAGGTAAATTATGCTTAAAAAAACTCACAGAGAAGATATATTTATATAAATCAAGTTATATGTTAAAGCCATGCTGTATATTGTTGCTTTAGTCTTTGTGTTAACTTGACATAACTGTTGTGTTCTTTGTAATATTTTCTTAGGATAGAAGATAGAATCCTGTAGTCTCTTGTGATTGTTTTCTGGTCACAATGTTAGATTTCTAAACTGGCCATGGTGGTGCACAGCTATAATCCCAGCACTGGGGGGATGGGCTGGAAGTTTACCTTATCTCCCATGACTCAAAATTCTCACTCAACAGTGACCCACTCTGCACACATGGATCTTTGTCTTCTACTTGCTTATGCTGATTTTATAAGACCTCTTTGTCTAGAATTGGATTCTCAACATTATTACCAGATACTTTCCCCCACAAATATGTTCTGGCTTTTGGGTGAGGAGGACATGGTGATTTCGTTTGTTTGTTTGTTTGTTTCAAGGTTAGGGTCTCACTGTAGCCCAGACTGACCTGGAATTCATTATGTACTCTCACGCTGGCCTTGAACTCAAGGTGATCCTCCTACCCAGGCCTCCTGAGTGCTGGGATTAAAGGTGTGCGCCACCATGCCTGGCCCGAGAAGTTGACATTTTTTAACATTGATTGATTATTGCTTGATAATTTAATATCCTTTGTATGCAACTCTATGACAATTAGAATTTGAACTCTTGCAACTCTGTGACAGAGTTTAAAACTCTTCAGAAATTTTGTCATACCCAAAATATTTAGTAATATGACCTTCAAAAGAATTATGAGCAGTTTTACTTATTTGACTGTTTAGATAAATAAGATTAAACAGAAGAAATTTTATGTAAAATTACTAATATGATACTATGTATTTTTTAATCTTCCTTTCCCAGTTAGCATATTATTACCAGAGGAAAGGTTGGAAGACCTGTTTGATATGTGCAGATACATTCAGAGCAGGTAGTGTGTTGGAATTTAAAATTTGTTTTCTATAAATTTTTATTTTCAAGTCTGAGAACTCATTAACTTTTAATCTCTTAGGAGCTTTTGACCAACTAAAACAGAATGCAACGAAAGCAAGAATTCCATTCTATGGAAGGTAGGTTATTTTTATTTTTCATTTGGTATCATGTCTGTCTTCTTTTTCTTTTTTTCTTTTTGGTGTGTGTTTATGAGGTAGATGTGTGTATGTACACATGTTTGGAGACCAGAGGAGGACATAGAATGTCCTCGATCACTTTTCTGCCTTAGTTCTATGAAATGGTCTCTCACTGAACCTGAAGCTTGCTTTTTTTAACTAGACTGGCTAACCACTGAGTTCTATCAATCCTCCTGTTTCCGTCCCTTCAGTGCTGGGATTATAGGCATGATGGCCACTCTTGGCCTTTTAAAAAATAAATATTTATTTTATTTCTTTGAGATAGAGTGAGAGAGAGAGAATGAGTGCAGACATATCAGGGTCTTCTGCCTTTATAATGAACTCCAGATGCATGTACCTCTTTGTGCAACTGGCTTTTTGTGGGACTTGAACCCTGGCTGGCAGGCAGGCAGGCTTTGAGAACAAGTGCCTTTAATCAACGAGTCATCTCACTAAAAAAAAGCAAAGCAAACTAGTGAACCATGACTATGATTCCTTATTTTTTCTCTCATATTAGCTTTTTTTTTTTTTTTGGTTTTTCGAGGTAGGGTCTTGCTCTAGCCCAGGCTGACCTGGAATTCACCATGTAGTCTCAGGGTGGCCTTGAACTCACGGCCATCCTCCTACCTCTGCCTCCTGAGTGCTGGGATTAAAGGCATGCGCCACCACGCCCAGCTTCATATTAGCTTTTTAATGTATTAAAGATGCTCATAGTAATCTTTTAAAAGAAAGAACCATTTGAATTGCAGTTTTTTGGCTTTTAATTTGCAAGTATTATAATTTCATACTTGAACCACTGGTCAAAGCCAGGGCATTAATTTTTAACTTGTATTCTCAGCAACACTTATTAAATAATACCTTCTTTACTCACATAAACTTAAAAGGCCTATGGGAGTCAGGCATGGTAACATATATATACCTATAATCCCAGCATCCAAGAGACTGAGGCAGAAGAATCAAAAATTTGAAGCCATTAAGGGTAGAATGAGAACCTACCTCGAAAAAAAAAAAAAATTGAGTCCAGCCTGGGCTACATAGCAAGAACCTGTCTCAAAACAAAAACCCTCTGGGAGGGAAGAAGAGGAAATGGGATTGAAGAAGACTTGGGATGTAGTTCTAATGTCAAAATTACAAATATGGCCAGGCATGGTGGTTATACACCTTTAACTCAGGAGGCAGAGGTAGGAGGTTGCTGTAAATTCAAGGCCATCCTGAGATTGCATAGTACATTCCAGGTCAGCCTGGGCTAGAGTAAGACCTACCAAAAAATTTTATGAATTTGAAATATATATATTAACTTATATAACTGTTATTTCATTAGGTAGCAGGTATAATGCTATTTTTTTATTATCATCTGATACAGACATATGTATATATATATATTAAGTAGATTGTTTTAAGTTAAAATATGATTTTGCACCAGCTAAGCATGGTGATACAGACCTTTAATCTCAGCACTAAGGAAGCAGAGGTAGTAGGATTGTGTGAATTAGTGGCCAGCCTGGGACTACAGAGTAAGATGAGTAAGACCCAGGTCTGTCTAAGCTAAAGTGAGACCCTACCTAAAAAAAAAAAGGAGGGGGGAGATCTTGCATGGCTTTATATCTTCATTATTTCTTTACACATTTACAAATTTTATTTTAATTGCATCCTTACCATATTTTAACTGGATGTGGTTGCACATAATTACTATTGTGGTTGTTAAATCATTTGTCCATGTTAAATAGCTACACAGAAATGGATCCTGTTATCATTGCTTCTGAAGGAGTGGATAAATTCAAAAATGAAAATTTTGAAATTATTATTGTTGATACAAGTGGCCGCCACAAACAAGAAGACTCTTTGTTTGAAGAAATGCTTCAAGTAGCTAATGCTATAGTAAGTAGTTTTCATGAAATACTGTTTTAAGGATTTTATTTATTTTAATATTTTATTTATTCATTTTTAAGCAGAGAGAGAGAGAGAGAGAGAGAGAGAGAGAGAAAATGTACCAGGGCCACCACCTTGTGGGTCTGGCTTATCTGGGTCCTGGGGAATTGAACCTGGGGCCTTAGGCACTGCAGGCAGGTGCCTTAACCGCTGAGCCATCTCTCCAGCCCTTAAGGTTTTTAGTTAATTATAAAATCTGATATGGTTAATGGCAAATAAATTACTTCTTGCCAGTCAGGAAATGCCAGGTAATTTGTTTCTATTTGAGGGACCTGTATCTGTGTGATAAAAACTTAATCTTTCATTTTGGTCTCCATCATAGAAAAAAATTAAAAATTAACCTTTAATATCTGTTGTTTTGTGGGCTGGAGAGATAGCTCAGCAGTTAAAGGCACTTCTTGCCAAGTTTGCCAGTCGAGGTTCGATTCTCCAGCATCCATGTAAAGCCAGACACATAAAGTGGTGCATGCATCTGAGTTTGTTTACAGTGGCAAAAGCCCTGGAATGCCCATTCTTTTTCTCTCTTTCTCTTTTTCTCAAGTAAATAAAAATATTTTAAATAAATAAAATATTTTTTTAAAAAAAGGACTGGAGAGATGGCTCAGCGGATAAGGCACTTGCCTCCGGTGCCTAAGGCCCTGGGTTCAATTCCCCAGGACCCACATAAGCCAGACCCACAAGGTGGTGGCCCTGGTGTTCTCTCTCTCTCTCTCTCTCTCTTTCTCTATATCTCTGCTTGAAAAATAAATAAATAAAATATTAAAAAATATTTTTAAAAATATCTGGTCATTTGCTATGTTACTTTAAATTTTTTTGTTTTTGTTTTTGTTTTTCGAGGTAGGTTCTTGCTCTAGCTCAGGCTGACCTGGAATTCACTATGTAGTCTCAGGGTGGCCTTGAACTCACGGTGATCCTCCTTACCTCTGCCTCCTTAGTGCTGGGATTAAACCACCGCATTTGGCTGCTCTTCGGTACTTAAATTCAGCTAGAAAATTTAGGTGAATTTGGAAAGCATTTCAAAATGGAGTGTGAAAAGTATTAATCCTCATTTAGTGTGTCCTTTAAAATTATGGAAATAATGTTGGGGAAAGAATCAGTTTACTAAAGTCTGTCACATATATTAGAAGCTTGTATTTTGCCTTGGGGGCATTGGCAGTAAGTTTTTGGCTGGTGACCAAGGTGAGCAAGCCCAACGAGGGAAACAGCCTGTATCAGTCATTTAGGTGTCAGCATACACTCATCCACTTTATCCTCCATCTTGTTCACTTTCGCTGTGTTTCTTTGCCTGAATGCCATTCTTACAGATATTTGCATAACCTTCCTTTTTTCTTCAGGCCTCAACTCAAAGTTCTTTCTAACGAGGCTCATCTTCCATGTTCTGTGAAATCACAAGGGATTTTCTTATGTCTCTGTCCTCATAACCTATATGCTACCCACCTTATAATGTTCCTCAACAAATACTTACTGATTGAATAATATTTATTGTAAATACGCTATAGCTTTCATGAAGAAATTTGCTTAACATCAGTAAAATATGCATCTTTTCTACTTAAACTTTCTAGCAACCTGATAACATTGTTTATGTGATGGATGCCTCCATTGGGCAGGCTTGTGAAGCCCAGGCTAAGGCTTTTAAAGATAAAGTAGATGTTGCCTCCGTGATAGTGACAAAACTTGATGGTCATGCAAAAGGAGGTGGTGCACTCAGTGCGTGAGTATCCTTGGGAAGTTGTCTCTTGTGCTTGTTGCTAAATCATTTGTTCTTGTAAATCACTTGTCCTGTGTCTTGGGGTTGTGTGTATTGGTGTGTAGGAATATTCATGAGTTTCTTATCCATCTTTTAAAACATATCCTGATCTCCTGATAGTGGACCTTATATGGACTATAAAACAAGTTTAAAAAGAAACAGTTTTGGAGCCTTTATAATATACTTCTGTTTTAACTAGTGAAAAGACACTTAAATTTTGTACCTTTTGTCTGTTTAGCTTTGAAACACATGCTGAAAATTTGTTTTCTGATTTTGAGATTATTTCTCTTTTCTGTGTAGAGTTGCTGCCACAAAAAGTCCAATTATTTTCATTGGTACAGGGGAACATATAGATGACTTTGAACCTTTCAAAACACAACCTTTCATCAGCAAACTTCTTGGTAAGTGCAATGCTGGGAATATAGAAAATTCTATGAGCTGGTGTCGAGTTTTGGAACAGATTAGGATTTTAATCCTACCCTCTCTAAATAGTAAATGAGAATCATTTCCTTCTATGACTTATCTTTCTAGCCTCTCCCTCCTTCCCTCCTTTCTTTTTTTCCCTGTATTGCTGGGGGTCAAACCAGGCTCTTTTGATACTAAGCAAGCACTCTGCCACGGAGCCACATCCCTAGCCCTTAACCTCAAAAATAGGGATAATAGTTACCTGTTTTCTATAGCTAGAATAGTAAAATGAGAAATTAGATGCCAAGTTCTTATGGAAATGTTTTATTGCATAATACAGAAATATGTGGTTATAGTAATAGCAGTTTTAATGACAGTAAAACTTTGATAATATCTCAGAATGGCCTAGTTGGAAAACATGGAATTTAGAGGTAGGCCCTGGGCTATCATCCCTGCTTTATCTCTTCTTTGCTGCCATTTAACCTTCTTAGATTCAGTTTTCTCCCCTGTGAAATGTAGTAAGAGTAGTTAACCAGCCTGCCTTGCAAAGCTTTTGTATGTGTGAATGTGTTTTATAGAATGTGAAGCTGAGCATTTTCCTTTTTGTGTCTTATAGGTATGGGTGACATTGAAGGGCTGATAGATAAAGTCAATGAGTTGAAGCTGGATGACAATGAGGCACTTATAGAGAAGCTAAAACACGGTATGTGAGTGGCAGATATTTGAGCTCAGATGTTTTTGATTTATTTATGTTTTGTGGTGCCGGTGATTGAACCCAGTGCTTTGTGCTTCCAGGCAAGCACTCTCCCACTAAGATATAGCCCCAGCCTTGGTATTTTTAGATAGTATCATTACAATGCAGGTATCCTTGAACTCACTGCATACCCAGACTGGCCTTTGACAATAATATCTACCATGAGAGTCAGTTCTTCAAATACATATTGTTGGGCTGAGGAGATGGCTCAGCAGTTAAGGCACTTAACCTGAAAAGCCTAATGACCCAGGTTTGATTTCCCAGTACCCACATAAAAGCCAGATGCACTAAGTGGTGCATACATCTGGAGTTCATTTGCAGGCTGGTGCACCCATTCTCTTCTATCTCTTTCTTCTTGCAAATAAAATATTTTTTAAAAAAAACATTATTTTACGTGAGTTTCATGAAAATATAATTTATTTTTTATTTTCCCAAGATGCATGCACCATTGGCTTTATGAGGGTACTGGGAAATTGAGCCTGGACCATCAAAATCAGATCTCATAAATGTC
>PVHP010010119.1:0-48592 GCA_004024765.1 Zapus hudsonius | reverse complement strand
AAAAAATATTTATAGAATTTTTCTTTTCTCAGTTCCAGAACAATTTTACTCTTTACAAGTATCTCAGTACCATACTATATATTTTAATGAAACAAAAAATAATTTAAGAAGAATGGTAAATAAGAGTTAACAGTGGATTAAATAACAATTTATATCCTTAAGTCCCACAATTTAGTCATGGATATCTTTAGAGAATCTTTATTCATTTCTCCCATTTGAACACTTGTTTACTCTTTTTCTAATAAGTGTGAAAGTAAATGTAAATTTCAAGTTCATGAAAGTGCAAAAGCAGTAAAAGAAAACCAAAAAATTGAAGTCTTTCTTTTTGCTCATAAAATTATTTCACTTAGTATGTTAGATTAAGATTTCCTGACTTTTAGGTCCAGGCTGAACTCAAACTTGCTAAGTATCACAGCTTGAAAGCTTGATTCTTGTACCTCTAACTTCTAGTGCTCAGGTACAGGCAGGTATCACATTTGTGACATTCTCTCTGTTAGTTAAACATAGAGTTGTGAGAATGATTATGACATTTCAAATACTATTTGTTTTAGAGGATTATACCTACCTCCTCCTATCTCTCCCACTATGTTTAACTAAAAAATATAGAGTACACCAAACATTCTCTAGGACTGATATATGTTTAGTAAGAAACATGTAAGTAACATATGTTAAAATATCAAAGATGGGCTATTGAGATGGCTCAGCAGTTAGGACATTTGCCTGCAAAGCCTAAAACCCCAGGTACAGTATTCAATATGCTAGTACCCATGTAAAGCCGGATACATACTGGCGCATGCATCTAGAGTTTGTTTGCAGCTTCTGGAGGCCCCTGGCTTCTCTCTCTCTCTCTCTCTCTCTCTCTCTCTCTCTCTCTCTCTCTCTCTCTCTCTCTCTCTCTCTCTCTCTCTCTCTCCCTCTCCCTCTCTCCTCCTCTCTCTTCCTCTGTTTTCTCTATATATCTGCTTCAAATAAATAAATAAATAAACTTTTAAAAAGTATTTCTACCAACGAGTAGAATTAGATTTGCAAAAGGAAAAGTGACCAACTCAAAAACATGTAAAAATTGAACAACACATTCAAACAATGATTCAAAGAAGAAATCATGAGAAAATTAGGATATATTTAAAAATGAATGAAACGAAAATACCACTTTCCAAAACCTATGGGATATTGGAAAAGTACAGCCTAGAGGGAAATTTGTACTCATAAATGTCCATATTCAAAAGAAGAAATACAGCAAATCAATGCCTTGACTTTTTAACTTAAAGAACATGAAAAATATGACTAAAACATACCAAAAGCTATCAAAAAGATATAATATAGACCAGAGATTTAAAAATCTAGACTAGAAAAACAACAGAGAAAATGAACAAATATAAATGTTAGCTCTCAGAAGATGCCTATTAAACTGATAAAACTAACTAGTTTTACTCGAAAGAGTAATTGAGGACCAAAAGAATCACACAACTCAATTATATATTAAAGATGAAAAGACATATGTATTATGTTATATATTATTTAACTGTAAATAGAAATGAACATCAGAAACATGCTAAGTGAAAGAAGCCAGCTACATAGTTTAGATATTCTATAATTCAATTTATATGAAATATTCAGAGGAAATAAATCCATACAGACAGGAAAACATTTGTGATTGTTACATGTGGGGGGAGTTGTGAGTGACTGCTTCATAAGCAGAGGACTTTCTTGGTGGATGTCTCAGTTGAGCAATAAATTACAGCAGAAGAAATATTGGTGTCACCATTGCCTTCTTGTTGCTTAGTCAGAGCTCTAGATCCAAGTAAAGGGTTATTTTAGCTTGCAGTTTTGAGGGGAAGAAATATCGTGACAAGAAAGCATGGCATACAGATGCTGGGAAGCACATCTGCATATGGGTGGAAGTCTAAGTATTTTTTTCTTATAAACACGTTTTATTTGTTTTGCTTAAACCATAAGAACTGAAGCTACTGTCTGTCATTTCCCCCAAATAAGGAAATCAAGCTAAAACATATAGTGGTGCTTTTCAAAAGATAGCAATTTAAAAGGGTGATAGCAGCAGGCATTTGATGTCTTTTTTAAAATATTTTATTTATTCATTTTCAAGCAGAACGATACAGAGAGAGAAAGAGAGAGAGATTGAGAGAGAGAGAGAGAGAGAGAGAGAGAGAGAGAACCAGGGCCACCACCTGGGATCTGGCCCCATGTGGGTCCTGGGGAATTGAACCCAGCGCCTTAGGCACTGGAGGCAAGTGCCTCAACCGCTGAGCCATCTCTCCAGCCCCATTTGATGTCTTTTTAAGCACTTTCAAGCTGCAGAAAAGAACATGTATTATGATTATCCATCAGTACCTGGACCCATTCCGGAAAGAATACAGGGAGACATGGATTAGAGATGATGACAGTGACTTGCCATGGGTATCAACCCCACGGAAGCCACCATAGTAGTCAGTTCCACAATGCTGGGCCACCACAGCCTCTGTCTCAAAGAAGCTATAAGTGTTCAGAAGTCATCAAATACTTCACATTACATACAGAAGCAGCCTATCCAGATTATATTCTGCATTTGTTGTGCATTTTTCAAAACGTGCCAATCAGAGCCTACTTTGCATTTTGGCTTTGTCTTATACAATATCAGCTGTTAAAAAGCAACTTACATGTGTTTTTAATCACATGTTTGGCTAAACAGTGCTGTGCCAAAGCTGGTAGCCAGCCAGCCTTCTGTGTGTTTAAGGACCCATGCAGAATTGCTATGCTCCAATTTAACTGGGAAAGCTGTGGAATACAGCTGCTCAACCAAACCACACTCCACTCCTTCCTTCTTCCTTTCAAGAAAGGCCTTTTAGTTTTGTCAATTATCACGGAAAAACTTTAGGGATGATCTATAGATTTTATCCAATGTCAAAAAGTTAAACTTGCTTTTTTTTTTCCCCAGCCACTTCAAAATTAGTATGGAGATGTTACCACCCTATAAAGAATTAATATGTTTTGCTCCTAAGCAAGGGTGAAGAATCTGAGTATCCTGTGCAAGGCTCAAGATGATGCTTATGATAGAACATGCAGAGTAAAAATAGTTTCCTTCTATATCCAGGTAATAGAAAGCTGACAATTGTAGTCCTGTCTTTATGGGATGAAAACAGTCCCTTTACAGAAAGTTTCCTGAAAGGGAGCACGGACAGATAATAACTCTTCTGGTAACATATTATTGTAAGTACTTTGTTTTTTTTAATATTTTATTTATTCATTTCCAAGCACAGAGAGAGAGAGAGAGAGAGAGAGAGAGCGAGCATCAGGGCCACCACCTTGTGGGTCTGGCTTATGTGGGACCTGGGGAATTGAACCCGGGGCCTTAGGCACTGGAGGTAAGTGCCTTAACCCCTGAGCCATCTCTCCAGCCCAGTACTTTGTTATGAGCTAGACTAATAATCCCCACAGTGACACACCTTCTCCAGCAAGGAGCTAATTCCTAAACTACCATGAGATAGAGATTATGAGATTTCATTACAAACACATAAAGCTATGGAGGGTATTTTACAGTTACATTACAACTAGACAACATCATGAGTGTACATTTGGAAATAGTTAATGTGATTATGTGAATTTCAACAACTCAATAAATGATAAAAATAGTAATTTGGAGTATGCTGGATTTATTTTTTAAGCAGATCTTGACAAAGTTGATCCTGTGTGTCTAGATAAATTCAACCAGATTATTTTGGAATTATACTTTTAAATATTCATTTTGCTTTTCTGTTCTAACAATACCGGGTGTTAGCTTTGAATCACCAATAACATTTATGAATTCTGAATGACACAGTTCTGTTATGACATGAAATGAGCGCTGTGACTTTACATTGTCATTTTACTTGACATGCCTACTTTAAAACAGGTACTGAAGTTGAATAATGTGCTTGCTTATAGATGTATTTCCTTTATGAATGGATATGTAATATGCCAACATTTGTGCAGGTTATAATAGTAATTCTGTAATTTTGTGAAGTTTATGATGTCTTATCTAATTTTCCGTGATCTTTCATGGAAATGATCAAATACTATAAGAACGCCAATGATATACAACCTTTTCTATTTTAATATTTTTATTTAAGAGACTGATAGAGAGAAAGAGAAAAAGAAATGAGAGACAAAGAAAGAGTGTGTAAGTATTGGCCTCCTAATACAACAAATGAACCCCAGATGCATGTGTCACTCTGTGCATCTGGCTTTGAGTGGGTGCTGGGTGATTGAATCCCAGTCATCTGGCTTTGAAAGCAAGTGCCTTGAACCTCTGACACACCTTCCCTGCTCAAACTTTTAAAATTTTTTTAAAAGAAGTATGTATTGAAATTTGGAGAATTCAGGTTTTCTAGGGCCTGAACAAATAATGATTCTTTTTCATGTATCCCTCTTCTGGAAGAATATTTACATCTGAAAGAAACTGATCATTCATTTGGTTATAACTAACACTTGAGAAGAAAATTTAAACAGTGAAATTTGAAAATCTCTTATAGTCTTTTTGAGTGATTATGCACAAAGTAAAAGAGGAAAACATATTTGAAGTTAATTTCAACTTACAAATAAAGCTCCTTTATTCTTGAAACATAAATGGCATTTTAACCACCGGAAATGTAGAGTACAGAGAATCAAAACATTTGAACACCTACCCATAACATATTTATATTTCTTAAAGATGAAGTATTATTGCAGAAAGAAAACAAAACAATACACATTAAATATGTTTTGCCAACGAATATGCAAATACTTAAGATTTGATATTTCTGCTATTCAGAAAACAGTACCTTAGTTGTGTACCTTTGTTCTTCTGTGCTGATTTTTGCATATATTTAAAGGGACATAAATTGCTTAAGCAATTGGTTTATACATGTCATGTGATCAAGTAATTATTTCTAATATTGTGATACATTTTTGAAAATTGAAAAGCCATTTCAAAGCTTTTGTTCATGTCTTATGTGTTTGTCTTCCTCTAATCATTCATGAAATTGAATTTGATGTATAGTGCTAATGGCATGATTTATAATGGACGTATGCTTGTTTCTAAAGTCGGAGATAACATTCTAAGTATACACTCATACGTGTTTCTAAACACACACATATTTATATATGCATATTTTGATGGCTTATTACATAAGAATAAGTGTCTTGAAGAAACACAATGTAGGCAAACGTGTGTGTGTGTGCCAGCAAGAAAGACACTGTGATATTTAAATTGAAACACAAGAGAAATTAAAGAAAAATTAAATAGATCCCTGAAAAAAATTATAGGTCAAATAACAGCTAATGCAGAAGAGCCAGAGGAGACAATGGGTCCTGCGTATTACAAAAATAGCAATTAGGGCCCACCAGTTCCATGTCTTATTTGATGAATAATTTCAATATTGACAAAATGTCATATTTGCAAATATCACTTGCAAAAGCTGTAAGAGGATTTTCAGTGGCTCAGGTTGGAACAAGAGTTAACCTGTGAATCCACATGATAATCTTTTTTTTTTTTTTAAATAAAATAAATAAATTTATTATTTTTTTTAATATATATTTATTGTCCATAATGAGTTACATTATTTAGTGGGCAAACCATGCGTTGTTATCCCGAATTCCCCAATCCCCCCCTCCCCGTCCCTGATCAGTTGTATATCCTCCTCCGTGGGCTGTCTGTATTAGTCCCACTGTCCGCAAATGTGACCAGAAGACTTGAATTGTCTTCCCATGCTGTGACTACTCTAAGTGGATTCACACTGGAAAATTGTGAATCTAATTAATTTCTTAAAAGAGAACCAGAAGAGGTAAGACCCCAAAAATAACACTTTTACCATTTAAATATTCTCTCAGTCTGTTTAAATGAGACAATGGCCCAAAGAACCATTGAGTACACATTCATTTTTACCAATAAGAGAACAGATTATAAACTAAGAAAGAGGCAAGAAAAATCCATAATTAAATCATTACTTATTTACACACACACTATATATATATATATATATATATATATATATATATATATATATATATATATATCCATAGGTCACAGTGACAAAAATCAAACATCATTTATTCATTGAGTTAGTGCCCTTAATTGTATTGAGAAGAGATAGCTTATTTATAAAATATGTGTGACATGGTTTTTGAGTCTTAATATATGCATGTGAGGGCTCCTGATTATGAATAGTTCCTACAATAGATTACATTTGGGTTTTAATATTCATAATATATTCTAGCACATTAATTGAATATACAAAGAGTATATAAATTTAGTATATGAAATACTAAACATTGACTCACTGTAAGTCAAGTCAGTGCATGAATATTTAAGCAAAGCTGGAATCATGGAGCAGTTTTATCAGTCATTGTAATTTTCTAGGTTTTATTTTTATTTAAATGTCTAAAATATATTAGATTTTCCAAACATTTAGGGCTACAAAATGGCTGCCAGTTACAACACTCTAAGTAATACTTGCTAAAGTTAAGAGGAATTAACATTTTACCAATCAACCATGCAATAAATAATATATTCCTGATGTCTGAAGGAACAACTGGCTTCCTCTTTCTGTAACATAATGAGGTTCTTTCTCATTAGAAAATGTCCTTTCAGGTAAAATTTTGAAACTTCCTTGTACAAATAACAGGTTACATGAGAATACACAAACTAGGGACAGGCTGTCATTTTCTTCCATCACTCCATTATGGAGGTCAAATAAAATGTCATCCGACAAATTGTATCTTATTCAAAAATTAATTTTGTTCCCAAGTTTGGGTATAGATAAGAGTTCATCATAAACCTTTCTTCACACAGAAACACTTTATTACTGGTGATTGCATTTCAACATTTGCTACTGATCTTATAATACAATTTTGTTGAATATGTAATTTCTCACAGTCATTCTTCTAGGCATGAAGGATGCAGAAGTAAGTTCACCTGTATGTGCCCTGACCATTTAGAGCATGCCTTCCAATAGGAGACCGTAGCAAGCAGATAACTAAAACAAGTATTGTCTCAGAAAAAAAAAAGAAAGAAAGCCAGGGAAATGTATTACTTTGAATGAAAGCAATTACAAGAACAAAAATGTACACTTATTACTTTTTCATTTATTCTTCTCTGTGTGTGCACGCATATGCAAGCATCTCTTTCCTCTGCAAGCAGCAGACACTTGTACCACTTTTTGCATTTATGCTTCATGTGGTTGGCTGTGGAATTTAACCCAGGATAGCAGGCTTTGCAACCAAGCCCCTTTAACCACTGAACCATATTCCCCAGTCCTGAAAGAAAACATACGTTTAAAGATGTGATTACAAATATATTTCACAATTTAGGACTATGTTAATTCTGGATCCTGTCTCTGCTGCCTTGATTACTTCAAAATATTGAAAGATATATTTTTGAGGCATTAAAGCCTGCTCACACTTTTAGGGAGTAATTTAATTTTTATTTCCCCTTCAAAATTTCAATGTCTTTGTGCTTAAGAACATCACTTATATACTGCTTGTCTGTATATATCTTCTTCAGGAATATGGTCACTGTTGGCTTCTAGCCAGAGAATGGCTTTCTTAGTACATTTAGGTTGTTTTGTGTGATTCATATTATGTGATTCATTCCCTCTACCTCTTTCATAATGATCTTCATTTTTCTATGTCTACAAGAAATTGTTTTTATTCCAGATCCCTACCATTTGAAATATTCCTTTTATTACTTTTCTTTTGAAGTAGTACTTTGAAAATTAACATGTCTAAAGTTTATTCACAGTTTCTCCCAGCAGGATTGAAATAATTTAAAAAGAAAGTCAGGTATGGCTAAGCATCTCTTAATTCCAGTACCTGGCAGGTAAAGGCAGGAAGATCAGGAGCTCAAGGTCATACTCAACTATACTGAGAGTTTGAGGCTAGCCTGAGTGTTGTATAGCAGATTCCCCAGAATTGAAATAGTCTCTTGAACGAGGGGAAAAAAAGACTCTGGGATTTAAGAAGTCAAGTCTAGGAGATCCGAAACTTAAAAGTTCACACAACTACTCCTCAAGGGAATATTAATTAGAAACTAAAACATTCTTTCCTGGGAAGGGCCAGAAGGAAGTTCCTGAGACCCAGTTAGTCAACTAGTCTGGGAAAGGGTTGCAAGACCCATTCCTAAAGCTGTATATTAAGGAAACAACTGATGGAGATAGACTTTCCAGTTGAGCCGATGCTCCAGATGTTGTGTTAATTCACATTGTCAAATACATTACAACACCTTTTTATGAGTATTTAGAGAGCAAACGGATATCAGGAAGTCCCTAAAGAAACTACTACTCTCTGGGATCCTAAGCTTGATAGTTAATCATATAATTATTAATTCAATCGCTGTCACTCAACTGAAAATATTCTATAAATCTGGGTCCTGGTCATAAAATGGAGTGCAAAAATAATCATGGTCCATTTCTTTAATTTTCCAGCCTATTGAGGTATATACATAAAAATATGCCACCGCCAAAGTGAACTTTAGCGTAGATCTTTGTGTTTGTGTGATATGTGATCACAGATACAACAGTTTTAACACATGTACCGATTCGTTGGGAATACTGATAATGAGACAGGCCACGTATGTATGGGAAGAGGGGTAAGTTGGAAACCTTTAAACCTCTCAGTTTTGATTTGAATCTGCAAGTGCCCCAGGGAACCCTCTGTCTGGGTTTCTACAGTGTTGGGTTTACAAGTGTGATCCATCATGTCTGGGATTTTTATGTTTGTTCTGGGATGGAACCCAGGTTCTCATACTTCCAAAGCAAGCTCTTTCCTGACTAAAACTATCTCCCCTTTTACCTCACCAAGGCTTCTTCCAATATGCAATGTGAATTAAGGACTCTTTTTCAATTATTCCATAATACAGATAAGTGGCTCAGTGCCTCAGACCCAATGTCTTCTTATTGTAACCAGTATGTCCATCCTCACTCTTGATAAATGATCCAATACTTTTTGGTAAGTTTTTTTTTTTTCATTGTTCTACATTCAACTATATGAGTCTTGAATGGATTTTCAGCAGTATGTTACCAATAATATCATTTTTCTACAACCTTTTGGTGTAATAATAACATTAATATATTTTTGTAGAGCTTATATTAGGTAATACTGGTTATGCTTTCTTTTATTAGGCCATGAAAGTGCTATGACTCCTAATAATTTCTGAATGGCTTTAGTCTTCATGATTCTCCGAGTTAAAGTTAGCTTACATTTAGTAATTGTCCATGGAATTCAATAATATCCTTTTTTATATTTTCTTAATCCATTCTTTGTTCTTTGTCTTATGGATAGTCAGTTCTCTGGCATTCTACTTGCCATTTTGCATATACGTTCTAATTAAGTACTCAAGAAAACGATATAATACAGAGGTTTTTATCTTGTTCTTACCACCAAGAAAATACAACTAGTCTTAGTTAAAAAATAATTGGCAAAATTGTTATGATGGTGAAAAAGTGAGAGCATCCCATAGAAACCATACTTGAAATGGTGAATATTGATCTTGTCCTGGGCTATTGGTAGTAATTACCACAAGATCCTGGACATGTTAGCAGGCCTCAGTTCATGGTCTGCCATAGAGTCACCAAGATAAGCAATTGAGTGTTCTGCTGAGTATCCAACAAATTCCAGAAAACATTGATGCTTTAATATAAAACATGTTTTAGATTTTCCAAATTATAATAAGATGCATATATCATGAACATACAGGATAGTCCAGTTAACATGATTATAATAGTAAATCCACCTAATATATATTTTTGTGATATTTTCAATTTAATGTGGCATTATTAAATGTCAACCCCATGATAAGTCTAGGAGAGTATTGCATATAAATAAACATTAATGAACACATATAAAGCTATAAGTATATGTGTATGCATGCATATAGAAATGTGTAGTACATGTGTATGCATGCATATAGAAATGTGTGTGAATGGATGAGCATTTTTATGGAGGCATATATGTTAAGACACTGTCAATGAGGTTTTATTATAAATTTCGGGAGATGTATATAATAACAAATATGAAGAAGGGTTATTTTTCAGTTTTGCTTCAATTCTCTTTCAGGTAATAAATATTTGTCCACCATCTACTAAATTCTTATCTATGAAAGTAATGAATCATCTTTTAAGTAGTTTAAATGCCAATATTTAAAATTCTTTCGTTAGCTTTATTTCAGTGACTTCCGTCTCTTGGTCACAAGCAATTCTAGATTCATAATAGTTTCTCTATGATGGTACATCTATTCTTCATCCCAAAATATTTGCAGCAATGTTGTACCTTTTATGTTCCCACATTCTCTTGCATAATCTTTCTTCTTTGTTCTCTTGCATTCATATTACTAAAATTCAGGCACCCACCACCAGACTCATTCTACCATCCTGAAAATATAAGTTTCAATCATTCTGGCATTTTTATTTATTCAAATTACAAACCCAAGTGTAATTGATTCCCTGTTCCCTTCATTTACTCTGAGCTGGAGATTTCTTTAAAATAAGAATTTTATGCCATATCTCCGCTTCCTTGTTACATTCTTTAATACACTAAGCCCCCAAGACACAATTAAATAATTTGGACAGAAACTGAATAGTCCCCCTGTGTAAATCTTACTTGGAGATATGTAAGCATTTTATGCCAAGAAATTTCCTAAAAGCATTCCTTTTTTACTTTAATTTCAATGGCATTAGTAAGAAAGAAAGAGAAAGAATTAATTACTCACATGTTCTAATTCCTTTATATTCAATAATAACAAGAGGAGAGGAAATCAACATGGGTATAGCATCCCTTTTATATTAACTAATCATATTGTGAAAAGAAATAAAGTCAAAATTGAGAATTTTTTTATCACTTTTATAATAATTTTCTAGAGGAAGAAATATTAGGCTGAGAATAAAGTCAAAATTGAGAATTTTTATCACTTTTATAATAATTTTCTAGAGGAAGAAATATTAGGCTGAGAATGTTTTAGAAATAAGCAGAGATGACTCTGAATATCAACTTATTCATGACCTGGTTAACTCCTTGTTGTCTGTGAGTTTGTGATTGCCAGTTGCGGGGTTTTGATGTAACGGGAGATATAACAGTAAAATAAGATCTGGCTTTAGAACTTCTTTGAGCTCATCAAGTTTCAATTCCACAAGACTCCTGCTTCCTCAGGAACTTCTCACTGGTCTTGGCTACAGTACTTGTTTGCTGTTTCTGCCATGAACATTCCTCAAATCTCTGCATTTAGTCCTCCATCTGCTGTTCTCCTATCTGTTCCTTCACTCAGTTAGAGTGTCTTTAAGACACCTCTTATGAATGCCTTTGACAAGTACAAAATGAGACATCAATATATCCTTGATTTCGTCCTCTCAGAGAACAATGTTAGGTCATTATGAGGAAGTGCCAAAAAATTACTTTTCACATAAATATCTTCCATCGGCTATGTTCTGAACTAGATTTTTTATATATGCTAATTTTTATACCAGAAAAATTTGTAAATCTTTTTTTTCCATCATTAAAATAAGACTTTAGCTACAGAGATAGCTAAGTGACTAAAGGCACTTGCTTTCAAAGCCAGACCGCTCAGGTGCTACTCCTCAGTACCTATGAAAAGCATGCGTCTGAAGTATGTTTGCAGTGGCAGGAGCCCTGGCATGCCTGTACTCATTCTTCCTATAATTGCCTCTATCTCTTTGCCTTTTTCTCAAATAGATAAATAAATATGTTTTAAAAATAAAATAATACCATGTTTCCAAGGTTAAACAGTTTTACGAGATGGGTTGTGCAACAAAGTATATCCAAGAGAATTGTGGGAGTTTGAATGTTGAGTCATACCCTACTGTGTTTTTGATTAGCTTTAAGACATGAGTCATAGGTGGTGGAGTCTGGGTGCAGGAGTTGTGCCATTGGGGACAAGGCCTGAGTCATTGGGGATAGGACCTGCCTTCTGGGTGCTCAGAGCTGTCTCACTCTTGCTGCTTACTTTAAGCAGATGTGACAAGATGTGATGCCCATGCCATGATGAAACTTATCCTCAAGACTGTCATCCAAAATAAATCCTTTCCTTCCATACATTGGGCTTCTGGTTGGGTGTTTTCATAGCAATCATAAGGTGACTTCTGCAATTATGGAACTATATACTTGCTGTGGTTCAATTTTATGTTGTATGCATGTTACCACAATAAAATATTTAAAGAAATATTATTGAAAGATTTGCCATAGTATTGCAACAAGCAAATAACAGATCTTGGATGGAATTCAGTTTAATGACGTTTCTCCTTTCTCTGTGCTTTACAACTGGAAAATATATTTGCATAAGAGGACATCACACCTGCTTTGTGTGTTCAAATAAGTAATAGAAAATGTGCTGTACACACTTCTGTCACTTGAATCCCACTTTCTGTTGAACAGATGTCTGTGAAGTGTAGCTCCCTTCAACTGCATCAGAGGTTCCCCTGAGCTGGGGCTCCAGTTTGTTCTTGTCTTTACACGCCGCATACATGTTGCAATAGGAACTCTCCCTTCATGGCAGAAACTAACCAGAGCCCTTCAGTGCAAAACGGATAATTTCATGATGTAGAGAAGATTGGGGAAAGAAAGGAGAAAATCCAGTTGAAAAGAAGTACATGGAAAAAAGTGTAGACATGGGATGACACAGAATATATATTAAAAGGAAACACCTTCATTCCCACAACTGAAGAGTGAATTTAGATGAATCAAGACCCAGTTGACCTCAACTCTCATTATGACTTTAAACAGACTTAGGCCCACCAAATAAATTTCATACCCTGGTCTGAGAAAAGAATAAGGATAGTTAATTAGACTTCAAATAGAACAGAAAATTAATTATGATTTCACTATGAAAATATTATATACTACAGCCATGGAATTGACTCAATGAAAAATATTACAGTTGATTTTATGAAATACTTGTAAAGATACAGTTCCTCAGGTAGAATAAATTGCTTAAACATTTAGATTATTGGAGACATAATAACATGATCAACATCATTTCAAATGCATTTTTATTAATTCAAAGTAGTTGTCCCATGTATTTTTTCTGAAATTTAAGAATAGAGATATATTTATTATGGTGGCTCAGTGAGATACTCGTGCATACTAAATCATCAAAAAAACACTATGTGACTTAATTTCATGTAACTAAGAAATAGGCCATAACCTAGGCCTGTGAGTAAAATCTGATATTCCACACATGATACACACAGCAGCAATAACAACAAATATTTGATCTCTCTGAGAACATTGTTCAGTAAGTTTGCTGAATACTCAGACATCCATAGTCTTTCTCTCATGTGAATATCGGAATATTCACACATCCCTAGCATTTATCCTATGTGAATATCTGAGACACTGCATTTAGAAAACAGATGCAGATCCATCTCTTTGCTCTGGGAAGTATTACCATGACTGCCTTTCTTTTCTTGATGAAACTTTTTCTCCCATGCTCAGTATGTGAACTCCATCAGTATCACCTATGGGCAGTACATGACTATAATCTGTTATAATTATTCATTTTTGAACGGTTGTAGAGGAGGTAAGGTTTTTAATTTTTTTTTTACTTCAATGCTTTCAGTTGACGTGCAAAAGTTTAAAACTTTTAAAGACGTTTTTATTTAGTTATTTACTAGTGGGGAGAGAGAGAGGAACACTGGGGCACCAGGGTACCAGGGTACCAGGGCCTCTAGCCACTGCAAGCAAACTCCAGATGCATAGGCCACTTTGAGCATCTGGCTTTTCATGGGTTCTTGGGTATTGAGCAAGGGTTGTCAGTCATTGCAGGCAAGTGCCTTCACTGCTGAAGCCCAAAAGTTTCAAATTTTTAAAACATTTTAATCTATTATTAACATAATTCAGGTGGCCATCCAGGAGAAGGATTGTTTTGTGTTTGTATTCCAAAGAGTATGTGTATGAGTCAGGGTTCTCTAGAGGAACAGAATCAACAGAAAGAACTGTAGTAAACAAAAAGGGGGGTTATTGGATTGGCTCATCACAGTCCCACAATAGCAATCTGCAAGCCCAAGACTCATGGAACCAGTTGCCACATTAGGTTCAGCAGTCCTAATCCATCACTGAAGGCCTAACAGCTTCCTAGGGAGCTGCTGGTCTTCAGTCCAGGTTTGAAGACTGAGGAAGCTCCACTTCAGTGTCAAGGAAGAGATGCATGACAAGCACCAGCAGCCAGGCAGGCAGTCAGCGAGGAAGGGAGGCAGGCAAGAAGGTAGGAAGGGGAGCAGTTAGGAGATTTTCTCCCCCTTTATATAGCTTTAGGGTGAGGTCTTGCAACCCTAACCCAGACTTAATGGCTTCCTGATTCTCTGGAATTTCCCACCTGTACTGCCCACACAGGAAGGGATGTTAATTTCTAGGTGTCCTGATCTTCCCTACATCCTGCCCCCTATTAAGAATCTGCCTTCCTGTGAACATCCTCAGAGACCCACCTAAGATAATTAAAAAGATCAAGTTGACAACAAAACCTAACCATCATTATACAATTGATTTCAGTGGTTGGCATCTCACTGCTCCAAAGCGTAGACACTGTCATTTTATGGTTTCTTTACCTCCCTGTGTTTCATTATTTATTCTTATAGGTTTTATCTTATATGACGATAGTTATCATTACTTGTAGAATAATCTGAGTACTGAAATTCAGGTTTTACTCAATTACACAAATTAAATTTGTATTACATTGAAACTAGCTGCTTCTAAGTAATATTATTTTGTTTTAATTTTAATAAAATTCTGAAGGATCTAGAATCATTTATTGAAAACTATGAAGGCTAAAGAAATATTATACGAAAAAGGTATAAGGTCATTTATCAAGTTATTTTTATCTTTTTTGTGGCAAGCAGTTACTACTCAGGTGATAGCCATATATCCTGCTATGAAGTTTTCTTTCTATTATATAGGATCGAGGGACTAGTCCTGAGAAATGAGCCTTGAACACAAATACCATGTTGTGTCATTTATAGTTTGAGACACATAAAAGTCATGCCAATTCATATATCCTATGTTTTTTCTTAGAATCTAAAAGATGTCTAGGATTTCCAAGGGTACCATATAATTTTATTCTTGAATAACCAAGTTGAAAGTCAACAGCAGAGCTCCACACGGATCTATTTGGACACAGAGCATCAAGAAATAAGACTCTCCCCAAATTGTCCATGTTGTTGAACCCTTGAATTTTCTAGTTTAGTTATTTAGCATAGCCAATCCACCAGGCTCCTAATATAAATTAGCACCTGAAGTGGGATATGACAGAAATAAAATAAAAAATACACAAATTTACCAAGTGAAATCAATATTGGAGTTTGAAAAAGATGATAATTTCAGTTATGTACTTGCAAAATGTTCTTCTTTTAATAGAGTAGAAGGTTAAAATCAACACCTTAGCATTTTAAAATGGTCACTGTTTGATGGAGACAGAATACTGTTATATGGAAGACATGAACTGAAAAGGTCTGTTCAGGAAGCATGATAGGACATGAGCTACTATATTCTCGGAATTCAGGCCTGCATTATGTTGAGACCTCAAAATAGTAAAAAAAAAATGCAACTGGAAAGGCTGTTAATATCTTAAGAATCAGATTCAGAGCATAACCTCTTCACTAAGGCCATTAATTTCTTATTGATAACTGTACTGAAAGATCACTACATTGAGGACAAGAAAGTCAATGTTGTGCCTGAACTATGTCCTGGAAAAAGCACGAGTGGAACATGGTAATGCACATCTCCCTGAAGAACGTGAATGAGGAGCCCAGCGATTTCACCGATTTCCTGAGTTTTTTATATTGAATACAGTTATTCTTAGGAAGATGGTGAGCAGAAATGAAGATATATATCACTTAAACATCAGTAGCGCAAACTTTCGGTCACTAAGAACTTTCCTCCCGGTTGTATATTCAAGAGCAATGAAGTGGGCACTTCGTAAGAAGAATTTCAGACTGTTGGCTTTATGCTGACAACATTATGATTATTAATGGTCAAGAACAAGGGAGTCCTCTAAATAGTCAAGAGTAAATGCCATCGATTTGTAACTTGTCATTTGAATCTCTGACTTCAAACCTTTTTGTTTCCTGATGACTCATAATATATCCATATAGAAAAATAGATGAAACTGTCCATAACTCATGTTCGCAAAGTAAAAACACAGCCATACAGATGTCCTAGAAATGAATTTTCTGTCATTCTTAGCTCAGTTTGGAAAACAAAAGTGTGTGGGGGGGTTGAGAATGAAGTGACTATTTCTATACTGTTCTCAATGGAAGTCAAACAGAAGAAAAGTTCTCAGGTTCACACTGTGCCTCATTTAATGTCTTACATTTTTATCTTTATGTAATTTTGATATTGGGTTTAAGAACGCAGGAATTAATTGATAAATTAAAACTCAAGTTGGCTTTTCACTTTTATATGTCTTTATTAGAACTGTTTTATCTTTTTTAAAAAATATTTTATTTATTCATTTTCAAGCAGAGAGATACAGAGAGAGAGAGAGAGGGAGAGGGAGAGAGAGAGAGAGAGAGAGAGAGAGAGAGAGAGAGAGAGAGAGAGAGAGAGAGAGAGAGAGAAAGCAAGAGCACCAGGGCCACCGCATTGTGGGTCTGGCTTATTTGGGTCCTGGGGAATTGAACCAGGGACCTTAGGCACTGGAGGCAAGTGCCTTAACCCCTGAGCCCTAGAACTGTTTTATCTTAATAGGGAAAAAATCAGCAGTTTAAAAGCAAAGAGAAGGTGATGACTGACTTTTCATTGTTCAACTTTGTCTTATTTATATGGACAGGATTCCTTCTTTCACCTTCAACTAAAGGGTCACTTAGCACACTGTCCTTTTTAGTACCATGCCTTATATCATGAACTATTAGTGGCAGAAATCATGATTCATACGGTCACATGTTTTAGAGAAATCAAAATAGCATTCCTTCTCAACAAATGGTTCTCACCCCAAACTGTTTATTGCACCCACAGAAGCTACTGCTAGACACTCAAAGCTGGTGTGTGCCTCAAAGCTTCTAAATACAGTACAAGACTTTCAGGCAACTCAGAAATTAATAATAGAACCAAAGCCCCAGAATGTGACTTCTTCAGTGACTAAGTGAACAACCTATTTTTCTTCTCCCTGAAGGTATGAAATCCAACTTAAATTTCATGGAATGTCCTCCAAAATTCTAATGAGAGGAAAGACTTCCACTTGACAGAAGGTAATAAAATCACTCGCCATACTTACCTCTTAATCAATAAATCAGTTTATTCCCAGTTGTCTGAGGCAGGGAAATATCACTTAGCATGACCACACCTGGATAGCAAATTACTTCCACCTAGTTGTGAAATTATTAAGTTCGTTTTGACAATTCAACTACTATAGAAACAATACTAATGTTTAGTATTCAGTCTATTGAATATGTCCATTTTGCTGATACATAAGAGTAAGCACACTTTTAATTTTATATGTCCTTTAAGTGAAAATTGTACTGACAAATACTTCCATTTTGAACTCTCTCCTATGAGATGCTTACTGTACTATTTGTGTTAAACACATGGGTGCATTGTATTTAATCTCACTTTAAGTTTACTTTGAAATATCCATGTGATCAAATAAAAATGTAAAAATCTTTGCTTTATGATTTTTTTTCTCTAAACCCCTAGGATATGTCACATTTTCTTAGCATTTTCTTTCCAGAAGCAATTTTCCTTGTTTTACACTCATGGTAATATGAGTGATAAAGTATGCACATTTTCAGTTTTCTTTTAAAGATTTTTTTCTGTTATAAAAACCTTGCTGTTTGAGAATCAGAGAGTGTGAAAACTGGCATCCAAAAAAAGGAAGACATTTTCCTGATAATCTTTCATTACTATTCTTCATATACTAAAACAAAAAACTGTTTATGGTAATTTGTAGATCACTTTCACCTTATCTTCATGCAGAAATGTTTTTGAAAACGTTAAGTGATATACTGGTGAGATGTCTGGCCTCAGAAAACAATGCTCTCTTCATTGAAATGGAAGCAAAGCTAAAACAATGATAGCCTTATCATTTTTGCATGAAGCATTCTCAGATTTACTAAGCACTGTGTCTAGCTGCTGAATCAATTTTTACTGCAATTTCAGAGTAAGACATATAGTGTGTATCTTCTACACTTTTCAAAGTGGACTTACTTTCCATATCTGTTCTTTTGATATAATCCTTCATTTTAAGTGTATTTCAGCAAAAATATGTTTTTAGGTAATGGGTTTCCTTGTTTATATGATTTGGACAGTGATTGATGTTTGATGCTTCTAATCCATTCATAACTACTTCAGTATTATGAATGCCATTGGAAGTAAAATGCAGACTCATGGAGAGATGTTATGCCTTTCAGACATGGATGGCATCAGCCCATAACAACTAAATTAAAATCAGCGCTCACATAGGTTCCGTATCAAAATAACTAACACAGTGATTAAATTTTTAAAACTCTGATATCAGACTTTGTACAAAATATGTAACACAGTCATAATGTTTATAATGATTCTGCTTTGTGTAATTATGTTAATAATGTTAATATATATCCCTTAGCTATTCATGTAATGCTTTGAGTATGACAAGTTAGATAGATTTAAAACTGATTTCAGCTCGTCAGAACCAGGGTCCTTATTCTATTTTGATACATAATCGTTTCAACTGATTTGTTTATACCTTAACTTCCATGAAGTAGTTAAATATAATTGTTTAGGTCAAGAACATAAAATGCTTCTTAATATGACTTAACAAATTAAAGAGATGGTGTTGTTTTAGATGTGATCAATTGAGACAAATATTCCTGAATAAAAGAAAAAAAGCCACAAGTGTATTTGTTATAAATAATATATGCAAGAAAGTCAATGGCTCTGGTGTGTGAAATATTTTGGTATTATACTTACACAAGCAAGAATTCCAAAGAGCACAGTAGACTTGGGAAGACTGGAAGAAGGTAAGAATGGAAGTTATATCAAAATATTTTAATCTTATGGAGAATATACTTGGAAGAACTTGGACTGTTGGGTAAGGAAAATGAAATAGAAGTATCAGCAGACTATTTGCTTTTAAACTCTGGCTAAGTGTTGGTGCTATTAGCATTGCTGTCTATACATGTGGCACAAATTTTCATATCTGGATATCATGTAAGCTGTAGCTGAAAGGAAGTATTAAGGGTTTGAATAAGGATTCTAAAAGAAAGGGAATAATTTGCTTTGCATAACTAGATGTATTCTGAATAGTTTTCTAGGTTGACACATGGACTCAGGTTTGGAGAGCAAAGGATCAACAATTGTTTTTTGGACATGGATGCTCCTGACCTCAAGGCAAAATGATGCTCAGTTCTAACATCTCCATAAAAGATAAATCCATGTATACCATGATATGTATTGCACAGAAGCAGTGCATCTTCTAGTGCATGGTGTTTAAATCCATGTGAATGGATGAAAGTATTCATAACTGCAGAAAGTAATGAGGTCTGAAGATCTTAGGATCTTGTAGAAGATCAACATGAAAAGAACAGGCATCCAAATGCATAGGAAAAAAACAAACCAAAACAAGAGATTCTGTTGCCTCCAAAACAAAAATGCAGAGCAAATTCAAGAAAGATTAAAATATAGATGAGAGATTACATATGATGGTGGCTATGAAATACTTCTTGTACTCAGCACTGTGTGGATATTGATAAGAAAAGTTAAAGAGAAATGATTGGGGTTACACATTGGTTAACAGATTCAGGAGGAATTGAATTCAAACCAACCTAAACAGTTATTTGTGACACAAAGACAGTAACAGATAACAGAAGCAGTACTTAAGGGGAGGTTGGACATCAAGAAAGGTTATCCATTTTTTTAAAAAAAATTCAATAACGTACAAGATATGTACAATGCAGAGCACCACAAACCCTCCTCCTTGATAATATTTAGTCCATTCATAAGGGTGGTTTCCCCTTACCTAAAGAGCACCCATTAGGCTACATATTCTGACACTATTGCATTGGGAATCACATTATAAGAACTTTGAAGAGTTCACTAAAGCTTTAGAAAGCAGTAAGCACTTCAGGGAGGATTGATCATAAGAAACATCCTTAGAAGTGATTCTGGGATTGTAGTGAAACAGCCAATGCAGATGTGGGCAAGAACATAAATGTGCAGAAGACATGCAATCAAGCCAGTGGAAGCCAGTATTTGGAGATTAGGCACCATGGTGTTCTGTTGCTCTAGCCTTATGACCTTGGCAGCCAGGACAGAGTGTAGCATTAGCTAACTTTCTCTAAAGGAAGTACATGACATGCAGCCTCTGACATATTGATGGTTTCTGATTAGATGGTCAATAAGGCTTGTTGAAGTAATTACAAGTACACTGTTGTAATTACACAGCAATCATTATCTTATCGCTGATACCGGTAAGTGTACATTGCTTTGGGTAAGGTAAAGGTTTTTACAATTTCAATCTTTAAAGTCTTCATCTGTGCTTTGGAACCAATTAACTTCATTCAATTATAAGCTAAATTAAGGCAATTTATTACCACTGCATCAAAAGTTATCAGGCTACTCCTAGGCTAAGTTAAGAAAATGGGGCAGTGGTTCTGGGCAACATTGAAAGATTTATGGAATTTCCAGCTTTTATAAGATGTCATGCTGCAACATCAGTAAAAAAGAGGCATCTTTTGATGTTTTCTGTGGTGCATGGTCTCAAAATGCTAGAAGTTTGTAGAATGTAATCCAGATACTGATTCATCCATATTCCTCTCCAGGACATGATCATTTATAATATCTAATTCATGTTCACTTCATCTATAGAATTTGATAATTATAATGCCTTCTAGTATTTTCCTAAGAATAAATTGGCGTAATGAATATGATTAGCATAGTGTGTGGACCAGTCAAATTCCAATAAAACTTTGAATCTTCTACTCATTGAATTCAGCTCTAAAGCTGAACTTTGATAAATTACTGTAGTTATATCAAGTTTACTTATAATTTATAATTTAAAAACCAAATTGCACATGTTGACAATGTTCTAAAGTGTGTGTGTGTGTGTGTGTATGTGTTTGTGTGTAAGAGAGGGAAGAGAGAGAGAGAAATAGGCATGCCTAGAAAAAATTGGCAAGAAATTTACAGGCTTTAACACACCCTTTACCTATGAAGATTATGGCTTCAAAATCAGAAAAAATGCCATTTAGAATTTGTTACAAGTCCAATTGTGTCCTTCCCTTCATAAAGCTATGTTGAAATATTAATTCCTAGCCACTTGAGATGTGGACATATTGCAAATCAAGGTCATTGCATGCACACTTAGTTAATATAAAGTCATATTGGAGTAGGATGACCCCTGATCAAGGAGGGCTGGTCCCATGACCATACCCATGTGAAGGTGACACTCGGGGAGAACACCATGGAACAGAGATTAAAGTGAGATGGCTACAAGCCAAAGCACCCCAAAGGTTGCTGGGAAATGCCCAGAGGCTCTGCAAAAGCATGACAAATCCTCCCTGCCAATTTCTGAGGGGCCATGACCCTGTTGGATACTTAATTTCAGACTTCTTGCCTCTGGAACTGCAAAAGGAATAACTGTGTGAATGGCTGTTGTTTTAAGCAGCCCAGACTGTGATACCTTGTTATGGAAGCCCCAAGGAACAAACTTAGACCTAAAGGTTATAGAAAAATAGGGGAAATCAGTGGATACTAGATTTTGGCTTTCTCCTGGGCTGAATGGAATTGCTCGGCACCATGGCTCCCAACCATGGAAGGAGGAGAGAACAGAAAGCAGGAAATGTATTCGACACAGAACACAGAATGTAGCGCTTCATTTGCGTAGAACATGAGGAAGTTCATTAGGCTTGGGTATTTGTTGCTATTGTTGTTGTTGTACTTAAACAGTTCTATTTTCCCTAGGTATAACCAAATAGATCCAAAGGAGGGAAGGGAATGCTTTGGACTCTGACTTCAGGACAAGTAGTGGATATTGTATTCACCAACTCTCAGCAACTTTCATTACTTGTTCAAGATTTGCACAAAATGCGGCCTGTTAACAAGTTTCCAGGGATAATGGAGAAGAGGGAGAGAGAGACAGAGACAGAGACAGAGAAAGAGAGAGAGCATAATAATAGAAGTGGAGGTTCAGAGGAAGGGAGAAGAGAGAGTAATGACAAGGGATCATAATCAGAATTCCTTTGTACAAATATTTCTGTGTATCCTTTTCTAAGCCTAATATCAATACAAGTGATAATCTAGGTAAATTTGAGATAACTAATTATTGTTGCCTTAAGAATGAAAGATTAAATTCTGGCTCTTCATTGTCATTACCTTCTCATGGATGCCACAAAGCACCCAATGGAAAAAATCGGATAGGAGGAAACAATTTATTTTGGCTTCTAGTCTTGATGAGAAGCTCCATGATCCCAGGGAAAGCTGTAGAGCAGAGACTAAATATCATCTTCTTGCCAACATCAGGAAGACAACAGTAGTAGGAGATTGAGTGTCACTGTATCAAAAGGGAACACTCCTAACAACACACCACTTTCAGTAAGGCTCCTCCTACCATATTGCCATCAGCTGAGAACCAAGCACTCAATCACACAAGTTTATGGGAGATGCCGAATTAAAACAATTACAACATTCAAATTCATAACTTTGTAAATGAAAACAAATCAATGGCCTTGGCAATCACCAAAAGGCAAGAGATAAATTACTTATAGAAGTTAATGAAGACAAGTGCTTAGAGAAAATCCTGCTGTTTACGTTTTTCCCCTTCCAACAAAATGTCACAAAACAGAAAATGTGCATAACCTTATTTTCACAATAAATTAATATTTTAAAATAAGTGTGTGTGTGTTGGTTGGTTGTTTAATTCAGGACATAGTGAAAAGGAATAAGTTGGAGATAGGCAAACACCTTTATAATTAGTTGAAAGCCTTTCTAAATATATCCACGGAACATTCTTCTATCATTTCTGCTGATGCTAGAATTTATTTTTTTGTTTCTTCATGGAAGAATGACTTTCAGATAAGTGTACTTCAGGGAAGGTGTGATTGTGCCAACATTGCTGAATTATTGAAGATTTGATACAATTTCCATAAGGGAGGCTCTGTGGGGAATTCCTGGCAAGATAATTTGGGAAAATCATCAAGCATGTAGATTGGAAAAATCAGCAAAAAGGAAATCATATATAAACCTGGAGCCACAGGAATGTGAATTATTTAAGTAGGGTTGTTTATTTACAAATGGACTGAGCAAAGTGTCTCATTAGGTAAAAAGTAATTTTCCAAGAGAAAGATTAAACATCCACAACACAGACTATGAATAAAGACAACAAATGTCAAACACTCAGCTACAACAAACTGTGAAATTAGTTTTCCTTTGCTTAATTGAGAAAAAAAAATCAGCTTACCATGTTCATTACCTATCAGTCACATTCCTCAAGGAATAATTTATTCCAATAAAAGCTTTGGATGACCATGATTTTTAAAACTAGGCTTACTTCATGAAGAGGGCAGAATTCTTATTTTAATACATATAATTCAGTAATAATATGCAGCCTTTCACAATTGCAGATTATAAATTAGGCTTTAACAGTGTTTTCTAGTGTAGTGCCTCCCAGAGAGTGGCCAGCATATATGAGCTGCTTTGCAAGTCACTGTAATGGAGTCACTCCAAAAATTACAAATATTGGGCTCAAGAGATAGCTTAGTGATTAAGGCATTTGCCTGCAAAGCAGAAGGATCAAAGTTCATGTCTCCAGGACCCAAGTTAAACCAGGTGCACAAAATGGCATATATGTCTGGAGTTCCTCTGCAATGGCTGAAGTGTGTGCCCATTCTCTCTCTCTCTTTCTCTCTCTTTCTCCCTTTTTCTTGCTCATTCACTCACTCTCAAATAAATAAATAATAATTAAAAATTACAAATATTAAAAACATTTCTAGAAAAGTGACATTCTTCTGATAGCTGAGCCTGTGGTCAGTGGACTGTCTTTCATCAAAAAGCTTGTTTGTTGTTGAACTTGAATAATTAATTCCATATAGCACAAATTACATACTAATCATGCATTATTTGGTCATATATGGGTATGCAATAGTGGAGAAAAAAAACCAAAGATCCTATGTAATCAGCAGCTATTTTGGGAAATAAAGATATGTTTTGGATAGCATAAAGTTTAAAGTCAGATATTTGATCATATTTACTTAATAACATTTTTCCTGTCACATATGATCCTAAGAATGATGCTCAATTTAAAAGTAAACAGAAATAGTAATAATACTGTCGACATTATTAAATGTCACTGAGAACTTTAAATAGGACATTTTCACTGAAAGTAATACATTGACTTAATAATGCTTAAAATAATTCCAACAATTTTACATTCTTATGTCATGTTTACATTCAATTTTTATCCCATGAAGAAGATGCTAGAACCAAACTCAGGATGTTCACATCATGTCACATGGAATGAGTTAGTGACTCTACACAAAAATTCTCTGGACAAGAAGAAAGAAAAGAAAGTGCACATATATGCATGTAAAAAATTCAGCATAACTACAATGCCAACTTGGTCTTTTATATACACTAGTTTATTTGCAAGGCGAGAGAGAGAAAGAGAGAGAGAGAGAGAGGGAGAGAGAATGAATGAATGAATGTGCCAACACCTCCAGCTATGGCAAATGAACTCCAGACATATCCTCCACTTTGTGTATCTGACTTTATATGAATAATGGGAAATCAATCCCAGACCTCTAGGCTTTGCAAAAAAGTGTCTTTAACCACTGAGCACAACATGATAATTTTTGACAAAAAATGAATATCACAATATTAGTCTACTGGAAATAGATTATAAGGAGGCATTTACAAGTAAATATATACAAATGGCCTCAAGAACACAAGAAAGAGGCTCAATAGTTCATATTCCAATGATATTGAATATACTGATATTGACATTTCTTAGATTTAAAATTTGCAAAAATCAAAATATTTGACAAAGTATTGGTGAATGCATTGGAGAGAAAGACATTTTCATCCCATCAGTAGGTTGAAAGATCAAATGTGTCCCTATAAAATTCATATTTCAAAATAGTAACCCTCATTTTGTAGTAGCACGTGGGGCTTTGAGAAGGTCATAGGTGTTAAGGTTGAAACTCCTCATGAATTTGATTAGTGCCCTTATAAATGAAACATACAAAGTGCTCACTCAGTTTTTTCATCCTGTGAAGATATAGAGAGAAGTTATCCATCCTGGAACCCAAGAAATACTGCACTATCTTTTTCTTGGACATCCTAGACTCTAGAACTATGAGATTCAAATGAACTTCAATCCACTAAATTTTTGATTCGTTTGTTTGGGCGGCTATTCTCCTTGCTAGGACAAAGCACTCATCCAGAAGCAGGTTATGGGGGAACGCATTTGTTGGAGCAGAACTGAGATAGCTCTGAACATCCAGTGGGGTAGACTAATAAACCTCAAGTATTATAACTTGGAGCAATCCTCCATCTCCAAAGACTCCATATAGGCTTGGGACTAAGTAGGAGGTTTAATCACAAACACTTGAGGCTGTGGGAGATATTTTACACTCAATCCACCAAACCAACTGACTTAGAAGGGACACAAATTAGCAGTCACTTAAAAGACAAAATAATTATAAATAACTTTAGATTTAGAAACATGCATATACTTTGACATTAAAATTCTAAAAAGTCTGAAATTTACATAAAATAGTTTTACAAAAACTTTGGTAATATATCCAATGAGGATGTTAATAGTGCTCATACAATGTATTTAATTATTAACAATACATAAGTTTAAGAAAACCATTGCAAAAACCAATTCAGTTGAGTGTGGTAGCTCACACTTACAATCATAGAATTTGGAAGGTTGAAGGCGGGAGGACTACAGGTTGACTTTGAAATAAGGCTGGGCTGTAGAGTGAGGCTCTGTCTCATAAATTCAGAAAAACCAATGAATCAACCAACACCCCAATGGGTAGGGGACATAGGGCAGGGAAACGGGACACCTTCACAAGATTACTTATTCGTAATAAAGATATTTAAAAAACAAAAAAAAACAAAAACTAATATCACTGAATATTAGAACTTTAATAATCTAAATATTTATCAATAAGCAACCAAAACATAAGTAACACCATAAAAAATATCCAATTACCATGAAGCATCTTCTTAGGGCAATGTGTTATGGGGTTCTATATGTGTATGTGTGTGTACTTTTGACTGAATTGGCCATAAGGTTTCCACAAGAAAATGGATAGCACATTCAAATTAGTGTAATGTGAAGAGTCTCTGCTGAAAGGCATTTTTCATTTTTCACAACATAAGGGAACAACAAGTAGCAGTGCACATATTATACATCCTCAGACAAGTTTCTATGGAGCCCTTGCACACTCTAGACTTGACCTAAGGTGACATCTAGCAATTATCAGAATGTGCAAGTGAAGTGCCTTGGAGAAAGAACTGTCTTGGGAGAAGATTTTCAGGGAGCACCACATGCATTAGCCAAGATAACAGGAAGAAAGCTGGAGAAACAGGTGTCATCATGCAATACTTTGGGGCCAGGGTAAAAGTATAGAGATATAGGGAAGGCAGCCCAGCATAGAGCTTGGATGTATGTAGAGAGAGAGAGAGAGAGAGAGAGAGAGAGAGAGAGAGAGAGAGAGAGAGAGAGAGAAAGAGAAAGAGAGAGAGAGATTTTCTTGTTCTCTACACATACAATATTGTATACCTTTTCCGTATATTCACTATGGTTTTCTAATAAGGACACATTTAGAATGAATTATACTTTATACTTTGGAGGGTAATATATTTTTAAAAAGCCTCATGTACAATTTTTATATAGAAACATCTATACAAGTTCTTTTGGTGTATAAAAAAAACAGAACAAATTAATATGTGCACTTGGAAAATGAAAAGAGGAAAGAAGATGTAACACAAGGATGAGGAAGGTTTTTCTCAACTCCAGTGTAGCCTACTGAACGTCAGTAGTTCATACAGTTCATGCAAAGTGATCATTTTGTACCAAAAAATGAAACAATTAAGAAAACAAAGGGAGAGCGTAGAGTTCACAAATCCAATGTGAGAAGCTTCCTCACTTGCTGCCAAAGCAGAATGTATGAGAATTAAAGACTAAAAATCTCTTTCCACTTAACCTCAAGTCATGAGTCAGAATTTAGAATATACCAGAACTCTCTTTCCTCCAAGTGGGTAGAGACTGTCCACCATCAGAATTTACAGACAGTTCACAGATCCCAGGACAGCACAGAGCAAGGAATCAGGTCAAAGATGAAAAAACTGCATTTCTAGTAACAACGCATGTTTTGTTTGCATTCTAAATAAATGTTGATATGAATTTCTGAGTTTTTTTCCCAAGAAAATATTGTTTTGTGTATAGCAAGGGAAAAAGCAGCAGTGTAAGTGTTTACATCTCAAATGTCCTGTTTTTCATGTTCTATAATCTTTAGTTCAAATGTGAAGACTCAACATCAGTCATTTGTGGGGCTTAGGATTTTTTTTTTAATTTTAAAACAAACAAGAAAAGGGTGAATGTAAGAACAAGGAATGGATCAAAGGGCCATAAAAGTTGCATTTTAGTCAACCCAAGTTCTTTCCCTGCCAATAACTTATGCCCATTCTATAAATGTATAACTATTTTTGAATTAAGAATGATAGTTCAGGGGCTGGAGATATGGCTTAGTGGGTAAGGTGTTTGCCTGCAAAGCAGAAAGATCCGAGTTTGATTACGCAGTGCTTATGTAAAGGCAGATGCAAAGGGTGTCTCTTGTGTTTGGAGTTCCTTTGCTATGGGTGCAGGCCCTGGCATGCTCTCTCTCTCTCTCTCTCTCTCTCTCTCTCTCTCTCTCTCTCTCTCTCTCTCTCTCTCTCTCTCTCTCTCCCTTTTTCTCTTTGAAATTAATAAATAAGATATTATAAAAGAATGATAGTTCAGGTTTACAAACATAGCCATTAAATCTCCTTTTGTTAGCATGGCTCTGAGAGTCCATCAGGTATCTATAGACTCATCTACCCACCGGCAAGAGAAATAGTATGCATTAAGCTCAGTAAGGTAAAGTGAAGAATTTAGCAGATAAAGGAATTTAACATATACCATTTGCCATACTCCATACTAAAAAAGAATATCTTAATATTCTCTCCCCACAACATCCAATACTTTTCCATTTATTATTATTGTTACTAATCATGTACACTGTAGGAATAAGTGTTATTTTAAAAAATATCCCAACCTAGAAAGAAGCAAGCACAGGAATCTGTTAACTTTCAGACCCCAAAAGCATCATTCTGCAGCCACTAAGTACAGCAGGGGAGGGACTTCCATATGGTCCAATCCTCAGTGACTGTAGACATTGCAAAAAATGAAATTCCCTAGAACAGGTTAAGCCCTGTCTTATAGCATGGAGTAAACCTTTCATTCTATGGTATACCTTTAAAATATTTTTTTAAAAACAATGTTTACCTGATTAACACCAAGGGAAAAAGGGCAATAGTTATAGGCGTGCAACAACACAGAAAGATCACATTGGGTATTTGAGGCCAAGTGAAGGGGCCAACTATCAGAGCCTCGCCTCCATGAACAAGTAACTGGTGTGTTCCCTCCTCTGGGATTGCTACCCTTGAGAGAATCTATCTGGTGTAAGGACTGCTTCCTGCCAGCATACTTCTATAGCCAGTAAAGGACGTGCCTCATCTGGACTTGGACCTCAGGTGACAAGAGGAAGAGCACAGCTCCCTCCTCTCTTGGCAATGGATGCATTTTTTCAGCCTCTCATTGATCATTCTGCTGTTCATATCTATTGAGTGTGAATGCCAGCTGTTTGCTGTCCAGAGTGGTGTAGGTGCTTTGTGTGGGAATTTTTGAAGCTTTTGAAGGCTCTTGCTCTGATCTCACAAACCTGGGGCTTCAGGACCTCCTGCTGCTTCCCCTGCACTGGTTAGGATTCTTCCTTTCTCCCCCTCCTGCTAGACTTCTAGGCTGTTTCCTGCTCTCTTCTAACCACTCCTTTTCATCATCTGAACTCTGCACTTTCTCCATCGCTTGGATCCCCTTCGGCTTCTCCTCCTCTTCCTGCATGCTGTGTCGTAGAATCTTCTTTCCTTTCCTACTCATGTTTGAAACAAGTGGAATGAAAAGCCAAAATTCTTCACTATCTTCATCGACTTAGAAGTCAGGGTTGCCAACATACTTTTAAATCAATTATCAATAAGAATAGTAAGATACCTCTTAACTTTCTTTTTCAAGGCAGATTTTTATTTGTCCTCTTATTACAGTAAAAGGGCCAGCTCTTTGTTAACCTTTGACAATTTTTCTTTAATATTTGTGTATTGATTTGTGTGTCTGAGTGTGTGTGTGTGTGTGTGTGTGCTCCATGATCATGTATGTGTCACACACTTTGCATCAGGGTCCCTTGATGCTGCAAACACACACCAGATACTTGTCTCATTTTTTGAATGTTTACATGGGTGTCTTGGAAATTGAACATGGGGCCAGAAGGCTTAGCAAACAAGATTATATAATAAAACCTTCCCTGTGTATGTTCCTATTACCATGGTCAAGGGCCATTAAACTTCGAAGCAGAGATGGATAAGATGTTTCTCTGAGCATCCAAAGCACAGATCCTCTCTTTTCTGGGAACCAAGTATTCCACTCAGCACCTCCATTGTCCCTGAGGTCAACAAATTGTGCAATAAATTGGTCAAAGCATTATTCTCCATGGTGTTAGTTGGCAGATTCAGTTACCCTCCTTATTCCTTGTTGACTCTTTAAGCGTTAGAGCGTGCACCACAGTGCAGGTTAACGTTTGGATAGTGATAGTTTAGAAAGTTTGGAACCAGGAGTAAGGTAGTTCTTTTACAGGTAGTCAGAAACAGAAGTCCAAAAAGTAAACAATGAGATGCCAGTTTATACATCATGACAAAACTGAAACTTGGGTCTGATCTAGTCTCTCAAAGATGGCTGCCAGTGATATGCCCAGCAAGAACTTCCTGCTTCATGCTCAGCAGGGCCTCTCTGAGTCAGACACCTAAGTTTATGAAACAAAAATGTCTTGGCACCCTCATGGGTCAGCCACTGGGTCGTTGAACCATTCAGATCTCTTTTACACACCTGAGTCCAGATGATGAAGCTCATCCTAATTGGATGTCTGACCCACACAAGGAGATGACCAGCCTCCCTTTCCTGCTTACCTTCCATCTGTGTCTGGTTTGGAGAACCTTCTCACTTTGACTGCATGTTTGATGTATCTTTGATCTCTGATTCCTTCACTCTAATGTAACCTTCTCTGGTCTTTTAATTGAATGGGATCTTTTGGCTGAGCAGTTACAGGTACTTGCCTACAAAGTGGGCCAGACTGGGTTCAATTCCCTAGCCAACCATGTAAACTGGACAGAAAAAGTAGCACAAATATCTGGCATTGTTTGCAAAGACAAGAGGTCCAGTCATAGTTACACACACACACACACACACACACACACACACACACACACACACACACTTGCAAATAGTAAACAAATATTTTAATAGTGCATCCAAGACAGGGTGGCACACACCTTTAATCTCAGCATTCTTGAAAAGGAGGAGGCAAGAGCAAACTCTCCTGCCTGAAAACAAATCCCAAGAGCATGTGAGTTCTGATTAATGATAGATCTCTAGAGATAGCGTGGCTCTAAGGTCCAGTGCCAAACTATGAACCTCTGTGTACTGATGGAATTCATGGTGACAAGAATTCAGTTAAATCCATATATGTGAGAAATTCATGGGATCATTAAAAGAACAAAAGTTATTTTTTGTTTTATGCTCTTACTGTACCTACCTGTTTTATTTCCAGCCAACCAGAGAATTACTGAAATTTTTCCAGTGGGTTTAGGAATTTTTTAGGCATTCTCTTCAAAAGTAATCCTTCTGAACTGCTCAAAATGTCCTTATGGCTTTTCATTGATTTTATTTATAGCTAACTTCTTATCTTCTATTAATTACCTAAGCATAGAACACAATTGAAGCAATTGATCAGTTATATTTATTATATGTTACCTTTAATGGACGCAGGTCTTCTAATACGTATTTCACATATTTATTTAATCAAAAGTAGTGTAACTTTAACTTTTTTCAAGGTAGAATCTCACTGTAGGTCAGGCTAACCTGGAATTCACTATGCAGTCTTCAGTGTGGCTTCACACTCATGGCAATCCTCCTACATTTGCCTCCTGAGTGCTAGAATCAAAGGTGTGCACAACCAAGCCCAGCTAATTTTAATTTTTAATGTATGTTTGTCACCAGCTTTTGAAGCCTCATTATTTCTGTTTTTTTAAATATTTTTAATAAGAGACAAAGAAATGTGTTCATTTTGGCTTGCCTCAGCAGCTTTTGTTATCAGAACATTTTTTTTCCAGTCAGCATTTCTGAAATATTTTTGTTGTGTTCAGTGATCACAGTCCTTTTTAGTGGAACAGTTGGCATAATCATTCTAGCAAAAAACACATTTCTGAGTAATAAGTGACCCTAAAACAGTTTCACGTCAAAGAGACTCAATCGCAGAAAAGACAATCTAATATTTTTCATTTAATTGAGTGGAAACGGTTCTAGATGATTGCAACCTGAATTTCCTCAGTCCTCTTCACCAGAGAGTTGAAAATGTGACCACAGGGAAGAAAGTCTAACTTCACCCACCTGTGAACATTGATTCCCTTCAAAGCCTCTCCTTCTTTTATTTTAAGTATTTTTAGTCATTTATTTGCAAGCAGACAGAGATAGAGATAAGAGAGACAGACAAGAGTCTGGACACACCAGCGCCTCAAGCAGCTGCAAATGAGCTCCAGGTGCCTGAGCCACTTTGTCCATGTGGCTTTTATGTGGCCACTAGGGAATCTAACCTGGGCCATTAGACATTGTAGGCAAGTGCTTTAATCTCTTGACTCATCTTTCCAGCTCTCCCTCCCCAACTTTGTTTTCAATCACCATTGTAGATGCTTCTCTGGGGAGGAAGGAGCTCATTTTTGAAAATCTGTTTCCAACTTCTCTGGTCTACTGTCACAGAGCTATAGCAGAGGACACTTATCTTCATCTACATTCTGCCATGCTACTAGCTATGATCATCTTGCCAGACACCTTAGACTATTCTAGTAGGTCTTGAGATTTCCCACTGAGCATTCTTGACCTCACTAGGTATGTGCAAAGTTCCTTCCCTTTTGGGAACTATATTATATTTCTAGCACCAAGAAGCAGAATAAAATAAATACCAATCAAAAGAAAAGAAATATGTCCTTGTATAGTCCTGGACACTGGCATTCTGAAATCTAGATGACTACAGCTTGTGCTTTCTTTAAAGGGTCTGGAAACAATGCTTTAATGTGTCCTATAATTTTTAAATCATTTTATGGACGATCTCCATATGTATAGACACCATATCATCATCAGCATCCTCTTCACCATCCTCCTTTTTCACATCCCAAACTCCATCTTCACTGTATCCCTTCTTTCTAATTAGTGTCTTTTCTATTTTGATGTCATCATTTTAACGTCCTATTATTCAGTCCTTGTGTAGTTAACATCAGTCACTGAGCAGTCAGGAATACTATGGAAGACACTATTTATTGCAAAGAACTCTTCCCCTCTCTTTGGCTCTTAGATTCTTTCTGCTACATCTTCCCCAATGATCCCTTAACCATTGGGTCGGGCACCATACATCTTCTTACCTTCACTTACCTGTTGGCAACTCCTAGCATCCCTTAGCTTATAGGAGGATCCCACCAATATCTTCCTCCAATGTAAATTCTTCTTGTGCTTATGCAACTGCACCTTTTACTTACAAAGACATAATTCATGAGATTAGGGTGGACACTAATCTAGCATGACGTCATCTTCATTTAACCACATCTGCAAATACCCAGTGTCCAAGTAGTTTTACCTTGACAGTGACTGTGAACTAGAATTTGAACTCACTGGGGGGGAGGGGCGGAGCACAGGGACCACACAAATTCTTCACCACTTCTTGAGCTGCTCTGTGCTCCTCTGTTGGGGATAACCAACAGAACCTCTCATTCCCATCTATCCAAATATTTCCTTTTCCATAACCTAAGGGAGAAGCTCCATCACTGATAAGTGGAAGCCTTTCAGATACCTGGGCTGTGTGGGCTCCCCTCTGCTACCTCCCTTTGGAATATCTCTAACATGGGTAAGCGTAGGCCTCTGGGATACCAGGGCTGCATAGTTTATGAAGAAGGGATGGTACGATGGCTTTCTCTTCTCTCCCTCTTTCTTTCATAATTGGTTCTGTGATGAAAGTACAGAAACACTGTTTTTTGTGCCTAAAAGACTCTTACAGGCTTCTTCATAACAGGACTACTTCTTTTTATAACTTCAAGTCTGCATTACCTAAGAGTATATTGGTGAGGCCCGGGACAAAGACAAAGCTATAATTCCTGGTTTATATTCAGGGAAAAAAATAAAGCAAACCAACAAATGACAACCACAAAGACTTTTTTCTAAACAAATACACTTTTTCTGAACAAGTGCTTTTCAAATTGAGTCTCAATCTTCTCCCTGGAGTCTCTCAAATTGATTCTGGTGCTGTTCTTGTACCCAATATATACTCATTATTTATGTAATTAGTGACATCCAGCCTTCTAGATAGGCATGGTCACCTCAGAATATCATCTCTCAGATCCTCAGTGCCAGTGGAATTCCATATTAAAGAATCAGCCAATGCCTGATAGCTTGAAAATGTAAGTCCATTTCCAGGGAGCAGTCAACCTTTTAACATATGAGTTCACCTCCACAAACAAGCAAGACTGAAGAGTCATTGATGAAGTCTTACTATTTGCTTGATGCTGTAATGAGTATTTTATGGACATTATCTAAGTTGATCATCACATACATGCACATGTGTATTGTCATGAATGCTGTGCAAATGCAACTGTCACCAAAATAAATAAATGAATAAATAAAGAAATAGATAAAAGAAATAAAATTGTTCAAGACTATGTAGCTATGTTGGCTTAACAATTTTTATATTTTACACTGCGATTAAAATGGTTATGCATATTTTGCTTTTGATGGCATTCATATGGTGCTGAAAATTTAGTATGATGTGTTTTTTTCTTTAAAGTTGATAAATGATCAGTAGATAGAAAATAGTGTTGCCTTTTTTGAATAAACATGTGGGAATAAAGTAGACACTGAGAAACATATGCTGGTGAACATCTTATATTCATGTTTATTGCTGATCCTATACTCTGAAACTTTCATCATTGGCAGAAATATGCTACATACAAATTTTATCTCATAATGTAACATTTCCATAGCTATAATAGCAATGAAGTTTCATAATCTGTGAGCTCCTCCATCTGGGTCTGTCTGCAAATAAATATTTTTACATACCACACCACACACACACACACACAAACACACACACACACACACATTTCCCAAACTGAATTAAATATATTGGCTTTAGCGTGTGATTTTATTCTCCAATATATTGAAAGAGATAATTTATGTTGGGTAGTTTGCAAAAACAGAATTAGATGAAGATTCAGAGCTAAACATGTCTCTGTCCAGTAATTTATTCCCTCATCTTGTCTCTCCTTTTTTCTGTCTTTAATTTTTCTAAGTGGGTCAAATGAGGCTAACACATCACTCTGGGTTGCCTTACTTGTTGAAATCACTACCAATTTGAAAGCAGCCTCTTTTATTTATGAATGGTGATTTTCCCATTTCTATTTTTCTTCCCTTATTAAGCTAACATCATTTATCTCGGGCAGCAGCAAAAGCAAGCACATGTCCTCAGTTTTCAAATTGATTCTCCACCCTACCACCCATCTCTTTATAGGGGCACAAAGGAGCCGGGTTTCAATAAACACTTTCTGGGATAATGACCCAAAGTTATCACATTGATTTTCATTCATCCATTCTCACCTGCCACACCCTAAATACTCAGGAGGGAGGGGAGTTAGACAATACAAATTCATTTAGTCCAGATTTTCCACTTCATCCTGTGGGACTGAGACTTGGAATCAGTGACAATAGACATTTAAGGGACTTGAGTTTGACCTCCCAGATCAAACATGCATGCTTTTCTCATAATGTGAATATGTGGCAGTGGACGAAGAAGCCATCTCTACATTCCCATGTGAAAAGTAAAGTCCTTAGTAAAGTGCTGCATCTGCTATATCTACTTCCAAAAAGGCAGAATGGACTGATAGAACTCCTGTGACTACAGAGAGATGAAATGTAGAAGGATCAGAGCCAAATTATCAGGGCTACCTTTAGCCTCTTAGTAGCCATTTATTGCCCACCTCTATATCTGACCTAACATCCTGGAGACTATCAGCTAATCAGGTGTGACCTTTATGGAATGTGCCAATAGGACCCTAGATTTCACCAACCCAAGGGCTGACAATGTCATCAGATAGAGTCTGAAGTCAATGATAGATTCTCCTGATTTGCTGTACCCCACCTTGCTGATGGCCAGCCAATGTATTTGGATTGTGCCTTAATGTGCCTTAGTTTATGACTTTCTTTGTCCTGTAACAACAAAGCCTTCATGAAACTGTTAATACATTGAAACATGGAATTTGGATAACCTAAATTCATGTTCTCAAACCATGGTCACTCATATTTGCTTCCAGAATAACCCTTATCCTATTTGAGGTGAGTACTGTGTCTTTTTGCATCGGACCCACTCTTTCCATTTAAAAATGTAGTTTAAGAATGATTTCTAAAACTCCTTCCAGATCTAGCATTCTATGATTCTATGGAATCCAAAGTTCATATAATTAGATCATTGTGCTTATGCTTGTTAGTTTATATCTTTATATTTATCATCCATCTATATATCTATCTAGCATCTATCTATATCTATATCTATCTATATCTTCATATATATATATATATATATATGTGTGTGTGTGTGTGTGTATATATATACACATATATTTAAATTTTTAAGTATGTAGTTAACCTTTGTGGAAAGTTTGTGAAAAAAGTCATTATTTCAGAAAAATGTACTGTATTAACAAATAGTCAACATTTGAGTATTTTAATGTTGCTCATTGATTTAACGGGAAATGATGAAATACTTTTTACAACCTATGATAAAAATGACACAATTCCTTTTAACTGTATAAATCTCCATTTGACACTCGAGCTTCTGTAGTGGCTTAGATTGTTTTCTTCCTGTATCTCCAGTCACTTTGCTGTCTCTCTATGCCCTGCTCTTGGTGGGGAAGGATAAAAGGGAAAGCAAAGCCTTTAGATCTCAGGGTGAAGGAAGTCTTCCCAAGGGATTCCAGAGAGGTCGCAAATGCAGTTGTGTGAGAAACAAAGGTAATCCTGAAGGATGATCAAGATTAATTCCATAAATACAGCCTGGAGATCTGCATAGGAATGCTGTTTCACAGTCACAAGGAGAAAAACCCACAGGAACTATCTGGGGATTAAAACCCTGCATGTTAAACTCATTTGCCACTGACTGATTGTGGCTGGCTGGTTTGATCAGGAGTCAGGAAAGTACCAGTTATGCAACAGTGGCTTCCAGGAAATTGATTCACAATGAAAATAAATGAAGGTCTGTGTTGAAGCCAAGAGAAACATTTGCTCAGCTGGAAAGTCAGCCAAGTGGAATATATCCCTGTTCACCTCAGAATTCTGCCCTCTAGTCATCTTGTATTTAATTATGTGATAACGGCAGGGATGTGAGTGCAAACCAAGTTGGGTATAACTGCAGAATTTGGTAAAATTTCCTGAACTTGTAAAATATTGCTCTTCATAATAAATACTCTTCCCTGTTTGTTTTGTATGTTGTCGTCTTTCATCTCTACGTCCGTTATTAACATTCAAGAAAATTTTGAGATGTAAAATATATAAATATTCATTCCTTTCTAGCAGAGTAAACACAGTAGAGGAAGATGTATTATTATTATTATTATTATTATTATTATTATTATTATTATTATTATTATTTTGGTTTTTCAAGGTAGGGTCTCGCTCTAGCCCAGGCTGACCTAGAATTTACTCTGTAGTCTCAGGCTAGCCTCAAACTCACAGTGATCCTCCTACCTCTGCCTCCTGAGTGCTGGGATTAAATGTATGCTATACCATGCCTAGCTGAGGATAATGTTTTCAAGGATGCATGTGGTTGAAGATTTTTTTAAAAGCCATTCCTCTAAATTTTATTTTGTGATAAAAAAATGTTATAGAGCTGGGCGTGATGGCTCACGCCTTTAATCCCAGCACTTGGGAGGCAGAGGTAGGAGGATCGCTGTGAGTTCGAGGCCAACCTGAGACTACAGAGTGAATTCCAGGTCAGCCTGGGCTAGAGCAAGACCCTACCTCGAAAAACCAGAAAAAAATGTTATAATTAGATTGAGACATTGACCTTTGATCTGGCATTAGATATATATGAATATCTCTCTCTCTCTCTCTCTCTCTCTCTCTCTCTCTTCTCTCTCCTATCAAAAGATAAATACAAATTAGTCATCTTAAGAATTTACAAAAAATAGGGGTTGACTGGATGGCTCAGGGGTTAAATATGCTTCCTCACAAGGCCTGAAGGCCCAGGTTAGATTATCCAGTGCCCAAGTGAAGTCAGACGCACAAAGTGGTACATGTGTCTGGAGTTTGTTTGATGTAGAAGGAGGCTTTATGGCATGTCTATACTCATTCTGTTGACTATCTCTCTCTCTCTCAAATAAAGAGCTAAAAGTATTTTAAAAGAAGTTAAATAACTAAAACAAAAAAGGTAGAAGACACATAATAAAGTATTACATAAAGTACTTGATTCTCTTCCACTCCTTATTTCTTAGATGAGTTCTCTCATTTCTTCAGCTGCTCTCCTAATGGCCCTATATTTTCTTCACAATCCTGAGTTGGCTTCACTATAAAAAAAAAATCAGGATTTGAAACTGATGATGACTTCCTTCTCTTTCAAATACTCTTTCTTTAAGTTATGGGATGTGAGTCTCCATGTCTCTTAGTCCATCCCTTTCTCTTCCTCTGACAATACCATTCAATCAATTTTGATGGCACAGAAGATACTATGAAGAAAACTTCTCAATTTGGCATGGCCCTGCTACCTGCTAAAGGATGTTGGAATAAGTGCTTATGTAAGGGAAGCTTTTATCATTAATGAATGAACAACTCTGTGTTCCAACTGCACTGCAGGCATTAAAGTCTCTTCCTCCAGATCTGCTTATTTCTCAGCCCTTTCTTACCCCTGTGTTAACATGACTTTACCTAGAAGTTCTATTTTTATCTTTCAATTCTCTATTGTATTTTTTAATCTTTTATCCATTTTTGGTTTTTTGAGGTAGGGTCTCACTCCAGCCCAGGGTGACATGGAATTCATTATTTAGTCTCAGACTTGCCTAGAACTCACAATGATCCTCCTACCTCTGCCTTCCAAGTGCTGGGATCAAAGGTGTGTGCCACCACACTCGACTAATAATTCTTTATTTTAAAACACGGAATAGTGTATGTTTGTGTTTTGGGGAGGATGATTGCACACCTACCGTATTGGTGACAAGAATCATTTAATAGAAAATGGATCTGTACTTATTTTTTAAGGTTTTTATAATCAACTCATGCAACAATGCCTTTAATTTCCGAGGTATGATGCCAGGTGCTCGTCATGTGAATGTCACTTTCTTTATTTGGAAATAATTCTGTACTAGCCATCTGGCCTTCTCCAATGTCAGCAGCCATCTTCTGTCAACAGTTGGAAATAGGAAGCAGGGATCCCTCTCCTTGTAGTCCACCTTCAGTGCCTTTGTCTCTGAGGAAAGACATCACCAGGAGATGCCAATTGTACTAAATCACTCTTGGAGGCTTACTTTATATAACACAGGCTGGTCTGGAACTCCGGGCCACACATGAGGAAATGCCTCACAATAGTTGACATTTGCCTGACTTTGGGGTAAAGAAGGTTTTATCTTCCTTTAAATTGGTCCTCCCAGGACCTCTGGTTCATTTATCTCCTTCCAAAGCAGACTCAGAGAGTCTTTAAAAAAAAACATGATTTTAACAGTATATAACAGTATATAATTCAGTGCCTTTTGATTTTAGTATAATTCTCTTTTTGAATATATTATAAACCATATGCCATTTGTTGATCATTCACTTTTCTGAAAACCTCAAGCATGAGAACTGAGCTCAACCCAAACTCACTAGTATTTTCAGGACAGGAAAAGGTCCTGGATAGAGAGGCTGCCAGGGGTTTCCTTTGATTTTAGTAGAATTGTTGTTTCCCACAATGGCCTCTGGTTTCTTTACAATTGGTTGAATTTATTTTCCAAAGTAATACAGATAAAAATGTGTGAGCAGGCCATATAGACATGTATCTATTTACTAAAATACACGTTGCCTTGCTATTAATATAATATGTCATAGTCAGCCGCCACATGCCTCTGGGATGAATCTCCAAAGCAGGCATAATTTGGGGGAGGAAAGTATTAATTGAAGGAACAGATCCAGGGGAAGTTAAGGAAAAACTGGCCCCCTTTCACAGATCCAAGCAGACAGAGAAGCCCAGCACCTCCAGAAGCAAGAAAACACACTATAACACTGTAACTCACAAATAGCAGAACTGCCAGACTTGGGTTCCAACTGCTCTTTTGCATATAAATCCCTAGTATTTTGCATCCAATTTAGAAATATCTTAGGGCCAGATCCCAGAAGGCCAGGCCAAAGTGGCACCTCCTCCAGCCTTCTGGTTGGAGACAATTCAGAATTATAATAAACCTTTGATTCTATGGGGGGGGGGACATCTATTCAAACTACCACATAGTACTAACCCAACTTTATCCAAATTACATGTGCTATATTTTATAAGACTCTTCACAGTGTTGATGTCAAAGAGCTCCATCTATGCAGATTCCAGTGTTCATTGCTTCAATATTAAAGCCTCTTTACTAGGACTGGTTCCTCAGTGATGGAAACATAGCACCCATAAGTTTACATGGAATCTGACATTCATATTGGCTTATAACGAAAGCCTGCTAAACCATATATTTCTTATTCTTTTTAAAGTTAGGAAAATATTCTTATTCAATGATGCAATTTCTATAGTTTAAATCCAATACCAGAAGATAACCTTGTTCTCCTACATCCCATCATTGTACGGCCTTTTTGACTTGTGCTTTTCTATTATTGGCTGTTTTCATCTCTTATTGTATTTTAAATTATTTCTCCTATGAAAACGTTTACCTTGAAGCAAATGTCTTAAGTTCAGGTGTAGGCATTGTGCAGATAAACATTCACTACTGTTTAAAATGTGAGGACAGAGTAAATAATATCTTTCATTCTAAAATAGGCCAAATTTATTATTTAATTTTTTTTACAATTAACATGAAAACATGCTTAAATATCAATTATTGATTTTGCGAGGAAAACACTTTATGACAACCTGTAATCTTGTCAGTGAGCATGATTACTTTATGTGAAAATTATTCTAGAATCAGAAAATCATAGACAATTCATTGAAGACCATACTTAGCCTAAGGATGGTTTATGAAATCATCATTCATGTGGCAAAACATTGATTCTCTGAGGCTTGATGAAGACAGGCTTGCAGACAGGATTGTAACTCAACAGTAGAGAACTTGCCTACTGTGAGAGGCCTTGGGTTCAATCCCTAGGATCAAAAAGCACATAAATAGGGCTGGAAAGATGGCTCTGTGATTAAAGGGTCTTGCCTCCAGTGCCCAATGACAGGAGTTCAATTCCCCAGTACCCACATAAGCCAGATGGACAGATGCACAAATTGGTGCATGCATCTGGAGTTTGTGGTGGCTAGAGGCCCATGCTTGTTCTCTCTCTCTCTCTCTCTCTTCTCTCTCTCTCTCTCTCTCTCTCTCCTCTCTCTCTCTCTCTCCCTGTGTACCTCTCCGCTTGCAAGTTAAAAAATAATTTAAATTAAAATTTAAAAAATATTTAAAAATAAAACAAACTTATTAAACCAGGTTTGTGAATAGCTTCAGTGTATACTGGATAGCATTGTCAAAATATCAGATTCCTTTGTGATTTTTCAAGATTAAGTCTATAATGCAAAAAGAGAAATTTTAAAGTACATGTATATCTTGTATAAGTATTTATTAAAACATAAAGAATGAACAGTGCATTAATGTCTAAACATATCATTTTAAAAATTTACAATTATTATGTGTGTGTATGTTAAGCAAGGCCTATTTCTGCTGCAAATGAATGTTAGACAAAGTGCATCTCACTTTACATGAGTGCTGGGGAATTGAACCTGGGTCAACATACTTCAAAAGCAAGCATCTTTAATCAATGAACTGTCTCCCCAGCCACATATAGGTTTTCAATGTATATGAGTAGCAGTAATTGAGAAAGTATTTTAATAGTTTTAGTTTCACTTCTTCAGGAAAAAAAAAAGTGTGTTTCACAGGTATTATCTTAAATTAAATAGGTAGAAAAGAAAGGGGAGTAACTAATTTACACAGCCTAAATTAATATCAGTGAAATAATTTCATAAATAAGAATGCATAAATATTTTAAAGAAAGAACTTAGTCATTTTGATAGATTGATTTTTTTTGGGGGGGGGAAATGTCTCCTTTTCAATAACTTCCTTAATTTATCCGTTGAAAATTCCAAGGAGCATTTGTTTATGCAGCACTATGGTTTCTACTCTTCCTGAGCAATAATTCAATTAACACTAGACTACATTAATTAATTTTATTCCTTTTCTCAGGTTTGGTGTGTTGTTGATGTTCTTCAACAAAACTCAAGGTGAATGAAAACCTCACCATTGTAGGACTTAAGAATTGATACATGTGTAGATGGTACACTTATATCTCTGGCTAAATTTAAGGCTAAGAAACATTAATGCATGACAATTAGCCATGCATCCATAAATTGCTTTAAATATAAATGTTAACCTAAGATTATTTTATTTTAAATACATTGAGTTAAATATAAATGTTAACCTAAGATTATTTTATTTTAAATACATTGAGTTAACTTTAATTAATTGCACAGATACTAACAAATTCATTTGATGTGTTGATTTACAGTTTATTATCTTAGCCATTTAGTTGCAATTTTAATACTATAAATGATACTTTAAATTTATTCTCCCTCAATTTACTTCTTTACCTTGTTTTACAGATCCACTTGCTATAAATGACCAAGGATCTCTTGTTTTTCCTTATTATGTAGACACATATGTTTTGCATCTCCAATAATCTTCACAGTTAACACTCCAAAATTTTAAAGACACCCCCTAATCAGTCAAAGTCAAAAACTTTGAATTATCTCATTCAGTCTCAACCTCTGTCATCCTCAGCTCTGGCCTCTTGTGACTTGAAAATTTCTGAGAACATTGGAATATAACATTTCTGGTTTTATTTCCATCTCTGGACAAGCTGAACTCATTGACTGATCCTGGACATTTCCTAATATCCGTGCTCCTTCATCTTCTCCTAATAGCTCATCTGTGCCAGTGCCCAAATGCCCACCCAGCTAGGCACCCTTCTTTATCCAAGAGTGGGACATGTTACCGGACAAAGCCTCATACACTTTTAAATTATATTCATTGCCCATTTATGATTGTGACTTTGCTTAACATCTGAGACAATTTAGCATTTATTTTCCCTAGCTTTCTTTCTTAGCCTTTCGCCTTTTCTACATGTTGGCTACCATCTACTTTCAGATCCCCAATTTGAGCCATAACTCTGCTCATTTTATTTTACTTTTTATTAATTATAGACTTTATTAACCTAGCCTCTATTGTTCATATGCCCATCCACTTTCCCCTGTCTCATGCCCACTCCATGCCACTGAAGGCCCTCTTCAGTGGGGTCATTGGTATTCACTATTGGTATTCAATGCACTAACCAGTCTCTGTGGTGGGAGGCAGGGCCCACGGATACACTTTCCCAACCTGTTGCTCTTACAATCTTTCTACCCTTCTTCCACAGTGTTCCATGAGCCTTGCAGTCATGTTATAAGTCTCCTTTACTGTTAAGCTCTGTATCTTCTGAATGGATGTTGTGTTGAGTGTCTTCTGGGACCTGGGCAGATGTGATCCAGATGATCGTTACCTTAATGTATGGACATTTTTAGAACCTCAGCATAGAAATTATGATTAACTTTTTAAATTCATCTAACCCTTCTTTATTGTTGCCATTGCAGTCATATTTCTGAAGTGTTCCCTATTACTAAAGATACTGAGGCATTCATAACAGAAACATTTATTAATAATATCCAAAATTTTCAATATAGTTACAATGAAGACTGGGATGAGTACTAAGATATACAGGATCCCTTGCCACAAGGACTAATACAGACAGCCCACAGAGGAGGATATACAACTGATCAGGGATGGGGAGGGGGGGAATTGGGGAATTCGGGATAACAACGCATGGTTTGCCCACTAAATAATGTAACTCATTATGGACAATAAATATATATTAAAAAAAAAAGACATTTTGGGTACGGTTGTTTTCTATTAATTATATCAACTGTCTCCCACTTTAAGAAGAAGAAAAAATAAAAATGACACTGTAATGAAACTATATTTTCTAAATAATATACATGATTAGGTTTGCATTTCTTTTATTTCTATTTTTTTGCTTCATGTTGGAATTATCAATGTTGGAATTTTCTCAGAAGATCTTATTGAGACTTTCCTTTTTCTCCTTTCATTGTTTCTGATAGAAATGCATTTTGTTGACTAGAGTAAAACAAGATGAGGGAGTCTACACTTTCATCTTCATAACCCGTCCTTTGTCACACTAATGTGGCATTTATCATGGCATTGAACAGATATGATCCCCTGCAAACATTTGAGCTGTTTTCATTTCATTAACACTAATGCTGCATCCCTACTTTCTCAATGGTGCTTAACTACAGTAAACCCACCTTTTATTTACAATTGCAGTAATAAGTCTCTAATAATTTAAAAATAGTAAGTTTAAGATCCCAATTCATAAGAATAAAAAAAAACCTCTTGTATTTTATTTTTAACAATTGCTATCTAGGGCAAATACAAAGGCAATGTAATGAACCAAGTAAGGTTGTTATGTAGATGGTAAAAAAATATCTGATTAAGAAAACAATCAAAATACAAAAACAATCATTTGCAGTAATAGCACCAAATATAAAGTCTTATTATTCATTATTAAAGCAAATTAAAGCATTCTAATTAGGGCAACATTAGCATCATCCAAGCTATTGTTCTTTCTTTAATAGAATGGAATAATGATAAACCTGCTTAAGGAATGACCAATTGTCTTTTTCCATTATTTCAAATAATGCCTTTACTATAATATCATGTATAGTAGGATAGTACTATTAGTATAGTATTGGAATTTTATTATAGTTTGGAATTTTAAATACACCCTAGGAAGACTAAGCCATGATAATCTAAAAGCTACATATAATTTTAATTAAATTAATATGAGAGAAACTTAATATGCCAGCAAATGCAAAGATGTAGATAAAGCTATATGCATCATTTAAAAACAAGCTTAGTTTTTAGTCCTCAAAAGAACACTTTGCAAAAACTTTTAGTAAATACCTATGTGTGCATAATTCAAAAACTTTTCATTTTAATAAAGGCAGCTCACAGATTTTGATCTTCATAAGTATTTACCTTTTGCAGTAACGACTTTTTAAAAAATATTTTATTTAGGAGAGAGAGAGAGAGAGAGAGAGAGAGAGAGAGAGAGAGAGAGAGAGAGAGAGAGAGAGAGAGAGAGAGAACCAGGGTCACCACCTTGTGTTTCTGGCTTTGCGGGTCCTGGGGAATTGAACCCAGGGCCTTAGGCACTGGAGGCAAGTGCCTTAACTGATGAGCCATCTCTCCAGCCCTGCAGCAATGCCTTTTAAGTCACCAAAAATGTGAAGAAAATTCATTGGGCATGCATGAAGAATGCTTTCAAATTGACTGACTTCATGAATTTTGGTTTGGAATTCACACACAGCATCAAATAGGTCAAATATTGACCATTACTATTAATTATCATAACACAAATGATGTTTTACATTTCTATAGAAATTCAGCTAGTTCCATTTTAACACTGCAAGATTCCTATTGGTCCCTACCTTTAAGTGCCATGGAAAACTGACAATTTAATTTGTTTCTAGGGTGACATGACAAATTTTTGTGTGCATACAACTTCAGTCAGAAACTTGAGATTGATAAAAAACAAAATATTTTCTATCTTATTTTCTTATTTCCTATTGGTGAAGCTATCACTGTAAAGAGTATCTTCAACATGGATCTTGCTGAGTCAGAAGAAAATATGTAAAGCTTATTCTGAGAAGGATTAGAGGTTTGCCAATATCTTTAAAAAAAATTAAAAAAAGAAAAGAAAGAAAATGTTTTCTATGTCTTCATTTCTTTTGGTACTACTTGGATTATAGAAATTAAATAAAATGATTTAATAAGTGATATGAAATAGTGAGATGATTAGTCACTTTTACAGAACAAAATATCCTATGCCACTTCATTGTACTTTTTTGCAGATAAAAGTAAATAACTTTACAATTAACTGAAGAGAAACAACCTATATAAGTTCATCAACAGTTCTAAACTGGTAGTGCAATATTTGATAGCTGTTTTTTTTTTCCATGTGGAGAAACTGGAAAGCTACTGTGATGTTGGAATATCTAATTTGATACATACAACATGCAAGATGGTGTCTTAGTTCCTTTCAGAAATGTATTATCTTCAATCCATCCATGGGCTTATTATGACATATATGATTCAAAAAAAAACTATAGTAAACTTGAGTCTTTTCCAGGCTCAAAAAATAAATCATCTCTACCATTTTCAAATAATTTTAATCTGAGAGCCATAGCTTTTCAGTGAGAAGGAAAGTATCAATCTCTTTTGGAAACCATCTTTTAATTCACAAAAGAAACCTGCAGAATTTTCGCTCCAAAATCCTGGGGAGAAGGCTTTCCTTTACTTATAATTTGGTTTCTTCTAGTGTAAGTCTCCCGAGATGACTCACTTTCAGATGAACTTGATTTTTCCTTGCAGGTTTAGAGCTATCCTTCAGAGCTATCCTCTCCCTTTCAATTTAGACCTTATGCTTAGTCACAATTCATAATGTTATTATGTTCATTCATAATGTCATAACGTTAACATATTGTTACTTTCAAGTTGTTGCAATAAAATACCTCACATAGACAACTTTAATTTATGATTTAAGAGGGTTCCACCCATGGTTACCCAACACCCTGAGGAAAACATCAGGGTGGTGGCAGGAGAGTGTGTAGGGTAGGACAATTCTTCCCATCAAGGAAGCTGATTAGGAGGGAGAATTAACAGGAGGAGGCCAGAGACAATAAGCCCTCAAGGACAGGATTCTATGACATCGTTTCTCCAGTTAAGTTCCATCTCATAAATTTTCCCAAATCTACCAAGTTAGCAGCAACTCCCTGGTTTTCAAGAATTCAAAACGTGAGCTAATGTGGGTAGGTATTCATATTCAAACTATAACACCTATTCAACAAGCTACAACATTAGTGCCAAGCTTTCTTGGGGAGCTGGCAGCCTACAATCCATCTGAAATACAGTAAGTGTAATCCACATGGAATTCACTACCAGCTGTAGAACCTCACCAAATACTATTCTCTTTCCCTTGGTTACCATCTTTATTGTTTTCTTCATCTTCTCATGGTTGTATATATTTCATATTTGAGTTATCTTAGGATACCCTGGAGGTCCTGCCTCAGGCTGCAAATAAAACTGGATGTTCAATTATCTGGCAATTGTTTCAAAACACACAGGTGTCTCAGCAGTTATGGTGCTTGCCTGCAAAGCCTAACAATGCAAATTCAATTCCCCTGAACCCACATGGCGTGTACATCTGTGGTTCACGTGCATTGCCTAGGGTCCCTGATATGTTTTCCATTCTCTCTCTCTCCCTCTCCCTCGCTTTCTCCCCTTATAAATAAATGAAATTAGAAATGAAAAAAAAAACAAACAATTAAATGTGCATGCCTTATCTATCACAGGATGGGTGGCAGTGGAGATTTTCCCACAGTGGAGAAAACAAGACAGACATTAAGTGGCATAATTTTTCTACCTTATAAGTATTGTAGAATTCATAGGAAGTACAAACAGGATGGATGAAACTGCTTCATGTTGACCAGCTAATTTCTATCATTCCCTTTATTCCAGACTAACGTAATGAAGTCTTTCTAGATGTGAAGCTGAGAAAATTGCAAGTCGTTATGATAAATGTGACGTTGTAGGCCCTCCCCATTTCTTCATTTGTCTCAATTAACATGTAAATGTCTTATTAAATGTAAATGAAATGTTTATTTCAGAAATTATACTATTCTAGCATATTTTCATTTTATTGCATATCAACAGAAGTTAAACAACAGAGCAGATGTTCCACAGAGTGGAAGAGACTATAAAATATAGTATTTATTTATTTTCCTATTTCTCCTCCTCTTCCAACTCCATTTTTTTAGATATGCTACAAGAACAGCCCATCACTGTGATATTAGTGTAATAGTTCTATCAAGAGTACTGTATTGTATCATGAGAAACATGCTGAAGCCATTTAACCCCTTTGTAGTCAATACCTAAAAGACCTCTTTTTTATATTACACCAAAAATTTTATAGCAATAACTTGAAATGACAGCCTTTTCAAGCTTTGAGCTACCATGCCAATGTGTTCTGCTATGAAAAGAAATCAATTAGAAATATCTATAAAACAACGATATAAGATTTTCGGAAAGACTAGTCTTCAGTTCTATGAATGTCAGTCAATCATCTTAGATTTGCAAAAAAAGAAAATGGCAATGCCTGACATATTTACATATTGCTACCTAGAAGTCTAGAAGCAAGTAGAAAACGCAAATAGAGGGGTTGAAGAAATGGCTCAGCAATTAGGACACAGCAATGCCTAAAGACCTGGGTTTGATTCCCCAAAACCCATGAAAAGCCAGGTGCACAAAATGACCCATGCATCTGGAGTTTGTTTGTAGTGGCCAGAGGCCCTGGTGTGCCCATTCTCTCTCTCTCTCTCTGTCTCTCTCTCTCTCCTCTCCTCCTTTGTCTCTCCCTCTCTCTCTTTGCAAATAAATAAAGAAAATATTTAAAAAAAATAAAATGCATGTAGAAAATTCATCAACATTAGCTAGACATAGATACAGCATTGAATATCAAACACAAAATATCAGAGCATATAATAAAGTAAGAACAAATAACATAAGAACAGTGGTACTGGATAAGAATCAAATTTCAAGTTTGGCAATCTATCTAAAAGCAGTCATCTGAAATAAAGGCATATACATTCTGCATTTTCATAGGAGATGGTATCTGAACTAAGCTTTCCCTTCAAGTGGGATATGGTGGCTCTTGCCTGTAATCCAAGCCCTTCAGTGGCTGACCAAAAAGGATCTCTGCAATGTCCAAGCCACCCTGGGCAAAATAGTGAGCTCCTAGCCAGCCAGAGGCAACAGAGTGAGACTCTTTCTCAAAGCAACAACAAAGACAAAACAATCATAAAACCCTTAAAACCCTTACTTCACTTAGAGCAATGAGAGTCTTAGTCTGAGTCAACACCAAGGGCTTTGGGGGATAGAGATATGTCAGGGCACCAAGGAGAGG